>AWOL01S0005839.1:0-28605 GCA_000715115.1 Nicotiana otophora
CCCTAGCGATATGTATCCTCCTCAGGAAGAAGTCCCTGAATACATCAAAATGATCAGATCTAGCGATCCTTATATCCTAGATCAGAAGAAGATCGACCAACAATGGTCCCATCCTGATAACATACCTAAAAGAAAATGGTATGTTGCCACATATTCTCTTGAACAGAGAAAAGACTTCAGAAATTGCTGGATATCAGACATGAAAAGAATGAGATGTGAAATCGACTTCTTTAAGTGGTTTGAAATATCGGGCAAATACGAACACCAGAAGGACTGCTTGCAAGTCCTTATTAACAAATGGTATACAGCCAATAATAAGGTTGTTGAATCTATCATTCCTCCTCTAGAAGGAATAAAAATCCCAGTTTCCAACGTTGTTATCTCTGCCTCCCCTTTTAAAATCAAAAGCGAGAAACCAACGAACAACGTTGTTTGTTCAGATCTTGATCGAGTTATTGAACAAAACAATTACTCAAATCAACTCCTTCATGTCATTTCTAGACAAATAGAAGACTCAAAAGAAAAGTCTTTATTCAGTGGAAAGCCAACCTTTTCACAAGCTAGCTCTAGTCAGAACATTGAACCTAACCCAGGCTTCAAAATCACTGAGTTTTCCAAAGACAAATATCCAAAACTCAAAGATACCTTTGAAGTCAGTGGTAATGTTCTAAACAAGATCAACAAGCAATTGGCTGATCTAAATATTTCTAAGGAGAAACCCGAAGATGGTAAAATATCTACCATCCAAGAAAAGGAAGATCTCCTCCACAAACTTACTAATGAACGCTTTCATAATTACAAAAATTATCATAAGCGTCCCTCATTCCCAGATATCCAATACGAGGAAAATCATTTTCTTGCCTCTACTTCTCATGAAGGAAGAAGCATTATAGAATGGAACATTGATGCTCTCGCAGAGCACCAAATATACCATAAACTTCATGAAATGGGAGTTTGTATTACAGCTTACAAAATAAGAGGATCTTCTGATAAAGAAGCCGCCTCTATGATTGTAGCTGGATTTACGGGCATGTTGAAACATTGGTGGGATAATTATTTCACTGAAGATGTTAGACAGGCCATCTACTCTGCTACGACCATTGAAACCGTAGTCAAAACAGAAGGAACTACCTCTACTGCTATGGTCATAGGTGGAACTGTCACCCCGATGGAAACTACCTCACAGGTAACCAGAGAAGATGCTTGTGCTACCCTTCTCTACCACATAGCAAAACACTTCATCGGAGAACCTAAACTCTTTCAAGATAGGAGTTTACAAATTCTTAATAATTTATCCTGTCCTTCTTTAGATGACTTCATCTGGTATAAAAACCAATTCATCAGTAAGGTCATGATTAGACCTGACTGTCATCTAGATTTTTGGAAAGAACGCTTCATCAGCGGTCTTCCTCCTTTATTTGCTAGCAAAGTTCGTACCAAAATCCAAGATCGTTGTGAAGGTAAAATTCCTTACCATCAGATGACCTATGGTGATATTGTTAGTATCATCAACGTGGTAGGACTTGAACTCTGCACAGACATTAAACTCAAAAATCAGCTCAAAAAAGAGCAACACTCTTCTAGAAGAGAATTAGGAAGTTTTTGTCAAGACTTCGGTTACACCAATATTGTTGCCCCTTCTACTCGTTCATCAAAGAAGGATAAGGCCTACAGGTCTTCTAGAAAGACCCGTTGCCATAAAATTAGGAGAAACCTTGATAATCCTCCAAAGAAGAAATCAAAATTCCGAAGACCTTCTTCCAAAACCAAAGATGTCTGTTGGAACTGTGGTAAATCTGGCCACAGGGCAAACCAATGCAAATCAGACAGAAAAAAGAAGAAAATCAATCTTCTAGAAATCAGTGAAGATACCAAAAAGGAACTCTTCTCAATCCTTGAAGAACCCAATTCAGATTCTTCCCCTAACTATTCTTCAGATGAGTATAGCGATGAAGAGGATATCAACATCGCATACAGCTCTGACTCAAGCCAATCTGGCAGTGAATGCCATTGTTCTGGAGCTTTTTGTACTTGCGATAAAACCCAGGTTTCTATCAAAGTACTTACAGATAGCTCCAAAGAAGCTCTGTTTGATGTCGTCCAACACATAGCAGATGATGAGTCTAGAAAGAAATATTTGATTGAACTTAAGAATATTATTCTTTCTCATCAAAATGACAGACCTAAGCCTAGGTCAATTATTGAACCATTCAGCATGAAGCAAGTTATGGCTCGCTTCAACAAACCGGCTGAACCCTCAATTTCAGATTTGAGACATGAAGTCTCAGAACTCAAAAACGAAATCAAGGATATTAAATCTAGACTTGGAAAAGTTGAGGTTGATATCTTAACAGAGCAGGTTCTTAAACAAGCCAAGACTTATGAATATAAGTCAGAAGAGGAAGAAGAACCTAGACTTCATGAAAATGAGTATCATTCTGATAACTCTATTGATCTTCGTCTTACCAAAGATAAGACTTCATCATCTCAAACTCCTGGCCTTACGGTCATCACAAGTATCAAACCTCAGAGTCACCATATTCCTATCAAGATTGTTATTAGCAAACACTTCGCTATTAACAAAATCGCCTTACTTGATAGTGGTGCAGATCGTAACTGCATCATGAAAGGTATTGTTCCAATTCAGTACTTAGAAAAAAGTACCTCAAAATTATACTCAGCCACAGGAGAACAACTACGTATTAATTACAAGCTCTCCAAAGCCCATATTTGTAATAATGGTATTTGTTTAACAAATGATTTCATTATTACTGAAGATATTAATGAAGATATCATTCTTGGAATTCCTTTTATCACTCAGATAAAGCCTTTCATTACTGGCTTAGACGGTATTTCTACGCAAATCTTAGGAAAAGAATTATATTTTCCTTTTGTTAAAAACCTTTCACAAGATGAAAGTAATTTTATTAGAAAAAACACTGTTTTTCGTATAAATAAACTGTCTCAGCATATCACCTTTTTAAAGGATGAAATTAAGATTAAGAAAATTGAGCAAATTTTAAAAACCACGGAGATAGTTAGTAAAATAGCTGATCTTCAAAACAATTTTGAAAAACAAATATGCTCTGATTTTCCTAATGCTTTTTGGGAGAGAAAAAAGCATTTAGTTGAACTACCTTACATTGAAGGATTCAATGAATAGGTCATCCCTACCAAAGCTAGACCTATTCAAATGAATCACGAAATTATGGAAATTTGCAAAAATGAGATTTCAAATCTCCTCAAAAACAACATTATTCGCCCCTCTAAATCTCCTTGGAGTTGCTCCGCATTTTATGTTAACAAAAGTGCAGAGAAAGAGAGAGGTGCCCCTAGATTAGTTATAAACTATAAACCTCTGAATGCTGTCCTTAAATGGATAAGATACCCCATCCCTAACAAAAGGGATCTTCTGAAAAGAACTTACAAAGCTAATATTTACAGTAAGTTCGATATGAAATCTGGTTTCTGGCAAATTCAAGTAGCTGAGAAAGACAGATACAAAACAGCGTTTAATGTTCCTTTCGGTCAATACGAATGGAATGTAATGCCATTTGGGCTCAAGAATGCCCCATCTGAGTTTCAGAATATCATGAACTCCATTTTTAATGATTATAGTTATATGTCTATAGTTTATATAGATGATGTTCTTATATTTTCTGATAACATAGATTCTCATTTCAAACATCTCAACACCTTCATGAAAGTTGTTAAGAGAAACGGTTTGGTAGTCAGTGCCCAGAAAATTAAACTCTTCCAAACCTCAATTAGATTCTTAGGACACGACCTTTACCAAGGATCTTATAAACCAATTTGCAGAGCCATAGAGTTTTCATCCAAATTCCCAAATGAGATTAGTGATAAAACTCAATTACAGAGATTCTTAGGAAGTCTCAATTATGTTGCTGATTTTATTCCCAACATTAGACAGGTCTGTGAACCTCTTTATAAAAGACTTAGGAAAAATCCTATTCCATGGAGTCAAGAACAAACACAGTCTGTCATCCAAGTTAAGAAACTTGTACAGAACCTTCCTTGCCTAGGAATCCCTAACCCAGAAGCCTCTATGATAGTTGAAACAGATGCTTCAGATGTAGGTTACGGTGGTATCCTAAAACAAAAGATTTCTATTAAGTCTTCTGAACAGCTGGTTCGTTTTACTTCAGGAATCTGGAATTCCGCCCAGAAAAATTATTCTACTGTTAAAAAAGAAGTTTTGTCTATAGTGTTATGTATCACTAAATTTCAAGACGATCTGATTAACAAAGAATTTTTGGTCAGGGTAGATTGTAAGTCTGCTAAAGAGATTTTACAAAAAGATGTTAAAAATCTTGTTTCTAAACAAATATTTGCTAGATGGCAAGCTCTACTGTCTAGCTTTGATTTTAAAATCGAATTTATCAAAGGAGAAGAAAACTCTTTACCTGATTTTCTAACAAGAGAATTTCTACAGGGAAAAAATGAGGCCCTTCAGACCTAACGCTCCTTCCAAAGGAAAGGAGATCAACAAACCTCAAATGGCTAGACCATTTGTCCCTCTCCCGATTACCCCTACTAAAACTTCAGCCCCTCAAAGGCCACAACTTTCATTCCAAAACCGGTATACAGCTCTAGCTGAATACCCAAAATTACCAGCACCAATTCCAGTTCCCTCAGAGAAACTAACAAACCCACAACCAAAGCCTTTAGAAAAAGGATCAACATCCAGTTCTACAGTCCAAACTAAAGAAAGTTATACCATGAAAGTCCCAGAGACATTTGCAGAAGCAGTCAATCCTACAGTCAACAAGACACCTCAGGAAGATCTTCTTAAAGAAGAAAAATTCGAGTACATTACCCTCCAGGTATTACCTATACTGGCCTTAGATAAAGAATATGAAGGTCTCAGGATAGAAGACCTAATCAAACCCTGTTACACTGACTTCAACTATGTGGATACTGAAAATCCATACAAAACGAGGAGATTTTACGAAGCCATCCTCACTGATACAGATTCTATTGAAGTAGAACATACTTTATGTCTAAATAGACCAGGATTTATTAATTATTCTAGGTTCACTATTAAGAAAATTTTATCACCGTTCGAGTGGTTCGCAGATCACCTGCACACCCCAGTAGCACTTACCATGACTCATCGTCCCCAGACCTACTGCTGGCACGATTACAAGGCAGCATGGTTTAATTTTATGTATCTTAGACCAGGACATACTTGGTTTGTCAAGTATAGCTTAGATGTTACTAAAGCTATAATTCCCAGATGGTTCTACGAATGGTGGAACTTATTCGGAGGAAACAGAGAAATCCTCCCTCAACAATTTCTGAACAGGTTTGATGATTTTCAGACCAAGGAAGCTATTTCTACTCTACCAGAGCACATTAAAATGTGCAAGTACTTTATCCAGAAAAGGATATCATTTATTGTCAGCTGGAACTTTACCAAGGCAGAATTTGAAAGAATCAAATATCTTTCTAAAGAGATCAAAATCAAAGGATGGACTCCCAAGCAACAGAAGGTTCAAAGACCCGTCCAACAAAGCTTTCAGAAAGCCTCACCTTCAAAGACAGCCCTCAAAGAAAAGCTGAAACAAGCTCTACAACACATAGAAAACTATGAAGAAAATGAAATCATGCAATTGATTGAAGATGCTGCTTCTACAGGAGAAAGCAGTAATGGCGACATGTGTGACCCAAAGGGCATTGCGTTGGCATACATGGATCCAAATTATGACTAAACCCGCACTGACGGAGTCTCCATCATCAAAGACCGACAGAGTCCCCACCAATAAAGCAATTGTAACTTTATACTATTCACCTTTTGAAAAAGACAAGCTTTTACTGTTTGCTTTTAAAAAGAGTGGACCACCCATTTTAGTTTGTCGACCATTAAAGATTGTCGATTAAATCAGACCGCACAATTGTACGCCTAAGATGAAAGGCATCTATCTTTAGTCTATTTAAGACTCCCCCTTTCCATTGTATGAGGCATCAGAAAATTCTCCAATTTTCTAAGACCTCTCTCCCCTCTGTATTTACTCTCTTATTTTCCGCTGCTATGTTTTCAATGTTCAATCAATAAACTTGTAAGTTTATATCTTAAGGGCTTTTCTTATAATTGTCTTGCAATAATTTTATACTGCATCTCGTCCTCTAAAATTGGTATCAGTATCGAGTTATACAGTTTGTACTGAACACAAATCAGAAAAATAGGGACTTAACTAAGCATGGCGCACAGAATGTCAAATAGGCAGTTAAAGCACGTAAGCATGCTTCTCTAGTCTAAGTTTAACAAATTAAACGTATTAGTGCAATTTAATAAGAAAAAATAGTTTATGATTTAGAAAGGAAAAACAGAATTTTTGCAATAATAGCCCATGTACGTACTCATCACCTCACGTACACGGCGCCCACACATCAATTAATATCGAACATCTTAAGGGAAAAGTCCCTAACACAAGGTTAGGCAAGTCACTTACCTCAAACCGCTCAAATCAACTCGATATCACATTCTTTCCACGAGTATCCGACTCCAAATGGCCCGAATCTATTCAAATTAATTGCATAATGTAAATATAACTACAAGTAACTAATTAGCTAATTAATTCGAAGCTAGAGCGTGAAATTAGGAAAAACACCCAAAAAGTCTCCACGGGCCCACGCCTTGGAATCAGGTAAAAATTATAAATTATAAACACCCATTCACTCACGAGTTCACTCGAACAAAAAACATCTAAAGCTGACGTCAAATTCCCATTCAAATCTCAGATTTTCAATTGGGGAACCTTTTCCCCCATTTCCAAACTTCTACCCTCAATTTCCTTAATTAGACGATGAAGACAACAATAGATTAATTTATTATGATCACAATAGAGTTAGAATTAGTTACCCAATAGTTCTCCTTCAAAATCCCTCAAGAAATCGTCTCCCACTGAGCTCTAAATCGAATTTTGTATTATGAAATTTCAAACCCTCAAAATCCTCTTTTCTGCCCAGCGATTTCCGCACCTGCGGACCTAGGACTGCACCTGCGGTCACGCACCTGGGGACAATCCATCACAGGTGCGAAGTCCACTTACTTGGGCTGGGTCCACACCTACGCGTATGAGTCCGCACCTGCGGATGCGCTTTTGCGCTCAATCGTCCGCTTCCACGAAACCTTGCGTCCTTCTCACCTCCGCATCTGCGACTGCCCTTCCGTAGATGCGGCTCCGCTCCTGCGGCTCACTCGTCGCATCTGCGACCACTAACTCCTTGGCCTAAAAGCGCACCTGCGATCCCGGCCTTGCTTTTGCGATGGCGCACCTGCGGACTCCCCACCGTAGCTGCGAAAACACCAGAACTAACAACTCCAAAAATTCCTCTAAGTCCAAATTCATTCCGTTAAGCACCCGAAACACACCCGAGACCCCCGGGATCTCAACCAAACATACCAACCAATCCTAAAACACCATACAAACTTAGTCGAGCCTTCAAAGCACGTCGAACAACACCAAAATCATGAATTATCCACAAATTCAAGCCTAAGAATTTAACATTTTCCAAATTCTACAAATGATGCCGAACCACATCAAATCTAGTACGAATGACCTCAAATTTTACCCACAGGTCATAAATGACACTACAAACCTACAACCACTTTCGAAATTCTATTCTGAGCTCGATATCAAAATTTCCACTATCGACCGAAATCGCCAAAAAACGAACTTCCGCCAATTCAAGCCTAAATCTACTACAGACCTCCAAAACACATTCTGGACGCGCTCCTAACCCCAAAATCACTCAACGGAGCTAACGGAGTTGACAGAATTCTATTCCGGATCCGTCTTCGCACAGTTTCGACTACGGTCCAACCTCAATGGCTTAAACTCATAACTAGAGACTAAGTGTCCCAAAACTCTATGAATTCCATAACCAATCACTCCGACAAGTCCCAAAAGCAGAAACAAATATGGGGAAGCAGATATTAATGGATCGTGGCTCTAATTCTCAAAACGACCGGCCGGGTCGTTACAATATTTCCTTGTTTTACAACTACTGGAACTGATATCCGGTATTGTTCTTCGCAAACATGAACGGTCTCACGCGTTCGCGAAGAAGGATTTTTGGACGGCTGGGATTTGCCCATCGCGAACGCGATGAAGAAGACGTGAACGCGAAGAAGGAGATGAGGAAAGCCTACGCGAATGCGAGTGGTCAAATGTGAACACGAAAAAGGAAAGAGAGTTGGGGGCCTGCCTGGCGTTAAGCTTTTGCGAGCGCGGCTTGTGGCTTGCGAACGCGAAAGGCAGAGGTCGGAAGGCATCACGAACGCGATGAGGATATCGCGATCGCGAAGAAAGAATCTTGGCAGCACATTCTTTGTGCTTCGCGAACGTGATGAAGGCACTTTTGGGCAAAATTAAAAGTCCCAAAATGGGGGTTTGAGTTCATAACTCAAAATCAAATTTGGAGCTCGGTAGAAGGCGATTTTGTGATGACCCAAAATATCATCTTTAAATTTAATCACTAATTCTGTGCTCTAAGACCTCGAAAAGCACTATTTATTATTCTTGAGTTGCGTGTGTAGTCCGTTAAATATTTTGCAAAATCTGTTAGGTGAAAATGGATTAAATATGAATTAGAGCTTTAAAACTCAACTGAGTTGATTTTGTCAACATTTAGAGCAAATGGATTCGGATCAGTGTTTTGACAGTTCCGATAGGTCCGTATCATGAATTGGGACTTGGGCGTATGTCCGAAATTAAATTTCGAGGTCCCTAGCCCGAGAAAGGGAATTTTAAAGAAAAACAAATAAATGCTTAAATTTAAATAGTGACCGAATATTGAATTATGTGCAAACGACCCCGCAATAGAATTTTGATGATTCCAATAGCTCCGTATTGTGATTTTGGACTTAGGAACGTGATCGGAATTTTAATTGGAAGTCCGTAGTGAAATTAGGCTTGAAATGCCGAAAGTTGAATTTTTGGGAAGTTTGACCGAGGGGTTGACTTTTTGATATCGGGGTCAAAATCTGATTCTGAAAATTTGAGTACATGTATTATGTCATTTATGACTTGTGTGCAAAATTCGAGGTAAATCGGACGTGATTTGTTAGGTTCGAGAGTCATTTGTAGAAATTGGAAGTTTTAAAGTTTATTAGGCTTGAATATATGTGTGATTCGTGTTTTTAGTGTTGTTCGATGTGATTTGAAGTCTCAACTAAGTTCGTATGATGTATTAGGACTTATTGGTATATTTGGTTGAGGTCCCGAGGGGCTCGGGCGTGTTCCATATGGTTAACGGATCATTTTTGGCCTTGGTGAGATGGCTGATATTTGCTATTGCAATTTTTCTGGTTTCCTCTTTCGCTTTCACGAGAGGAGCCTCGCGTTCGCGAAGAGTGTTCTGGGCTGGTGAGATTTTGTTCTACACATTCGTGGAGGAGAGGACGCGAACGCGAAGGCTAGGGAAGTGTGTGCATCGCAAACGCGTGAGTGGCGTCGTGTTCGCGAAGGAAAGTGAGGCAGCTAGGAACCCCAGTCTTTTGTTCTACGCGTTCGCAAGGTAAGGGACGCGTTCGCGAAGGTCTGAGTTTTCAAAGCTTCGCGTTCGCGAAGCGTTGGTCGCATTCGCGAAGAGGAAAGTTGGGCAGCACATTTTTGTACTTCGCGAACGCGAGACAAGGGTCACATTCGCGAAGAAGAAACCACTGGGCAGAATGTTTAAGTTCAGAAAATGGGACTTCGTCCCATTTTTCATTTTTAACGATTTGGAGCTCGGATTGAGGCGATATTTGGGAGATTTTTAGAGAAAACATCGGGGTAAGTGTTCTTAACTCAATCTTGGTTAGATTACCCGAATCCATCACTGTTTTTAACATTTAATTGGTGATTTAAGTTGGAGAAATTTGAAAACCCCTCATGGATAGATTTGAGTATTTGAGGGTCAAATTGTTATTGGAATTTAGTCATTTTGGTATAGTTAGACTCGCAATTGAATGGGCGTTCATATTACGTAACTTTCGTCGGATTCCGAGATGTGGGCCCCACGGGCCAGTTTTGGGTTAATTTCGGATTTTTATTGAAAAATATAGTATTTTCTTACAGAATTAATTCTATAATTTTTGTTGACTGTATCGAATGAATTATGACTAGATACGAGTCGACCGGAATCGGAAAATCGAGGAAAAAGCATACTACTTGGTAACATTGGAGCAAGTCGAGGTAAGTGACTTGTCTAACCTTGTGTGGGGGAAATTTCCCCTAGTATTGGTATTAATTGTAATGTGATGAAAGTCATGTACATGAGGTGACGAGTGTGTACACGGACTAAATGTGAAGGATTATGTTTTTAAATTTTGAAGATCACTATTTCCCATTAATTAAATTATTAAATCTTGTTATATTCTCCATCATTGATTTGATTTGTATACTTAAAATTTGCTTGATCTTTTCCTGCTAATTGTTTTACCTGTTTAGTTGAAACTTGGTTTCATTTATTCTGTGCATTATTAGAAATTGATTTCCTTTAAATTAAATATTATTAATATGAAGTATTTGACATTTTAAATTTGGTATTGAAGCAATGTATTAAAGATTTTGAAATATTATTTTGCTAAATATTTTATTCCTGAATGTTTTTGTAAGATTTTTGTACTCATTGTGATGGAGTCGTGGGCTCTTTATTGTGAAAAAGTATTATTGATGATTTATGTTGACATGAGCCGTGAGTTCTTTGTTGTAAAAAATATCATTGATTTATTTTTGCAAATTGAAATATTTGGGCACTTGAGGTGCAAATTGTGATATATTGTGATATTGATACGCATGCGGTGGTATAAGGTCTGGGTATTGAAATGCATGCGGTGAGATAATGTCACGACCCAAAATCTCACTCATCGTGATAACGCCTATCTCAATACTAGGCAAGCCGAAAATCTCAATAAACCACAATTTCTCTCAAGATTGAAAATATAATATTTAGATACAATACAAACACTCCCCAAAACCTGGTGTCACTGAGTACATGAGCATCTAATATGAATACAAGTCTGAAAAATATAGTCTATAATAGTCTGAGACCAAACACAGTGAACAAAGAGATAGAGAAAGAGAGACAAGGTCTGCGGAACACGACAGCCACCGCAAAATCTCTTGAAAATCAACCGCGCGAAAGGATCAACACGCGCTATGTCCGAGAACACCTGGATCTGCACACGAAGTGCAGGGTATAGTATGAGTACAACCAACTCAGCAAGTAACAATAATAAATAAGGAACTGAAGATAGTAACGAGCTACACAGTTATGGTTCATTTCCAGTAATTCCAGCAAAAGAATAGACATGCTATCAAATCTGGCAGTTTAATGTCAAATCAATTATTATACAGTTCCTGTTCATGTAATCCGTATATCAACAGTCTTTCAGAGATTTCACAACAATGACAAATAGCAACTAAGTGTAACAACAAATGGAAATCAAGTACAATATCTTAGGACAACAATCACTCATAGGGATCCCAGCCCTCATCACTTCCTGGGCTCCCAGCCCTCATCACTCACTCTCAATGGGTACTCGCGCTCACTAAGGGTGTACAGACTCATGAGGGGCTCCTACAGCCCAAACACTATAAGCACGGACAACTCACGTGCTATAATATAAATATCTGGATCCGCACGGCCAACTCACGTGTTGCACGACCAACTCACGTGCAATAATAATATAAGGATCCGCAGGGCCAACTCACGTGCTGCACGGCCAACTCACGTGCAATAATAAGCCAATAAGGCATGCTGCAGCGGGCAGCCCTGATCCATAAAATATCCTCACAATCAGGCCCTCGGTCTTCCTCAGTCATAAATCTCTCCAGTCTCTCGGGCTCTCAATAATCATGAAATCAGCCCAAATAACAATGATATGATGTATCAATAATAATAACAGAGACTGAGATAAAATGTGCAAGTAAAAACTGAGACTAAGTAAATATAGCATTTAGCAGGCAATTCAATAAGTACATGACCTCTGTGGGTCCCAACAACACTATCACATAGCCTAATATGATTTCTAACATGATTTACAGTCAAATTTTATCAACACATGGAGAGCATATAGCTAACAACAAATTATTCAACTTTACAATTTTCCGGGACAGACCAAGTCACAATCCCCTTGGTTCACGTCCACACGCCCGTCATATAGCATGTGCGTCACCTCAAAAATAATCGCATGATACCAAAATACGGGGTTTCATACCCTCAAGACCAGATTTAAAACTGTTACTTACTTCAAGCCGTGAAATTCTTATTCTGCAATGTCCTTTCCTCGTGAATTGGCCTCCAAACGCCTCGAATCTGGTCATAAATAATTTGTTTCAGTCGATAGAATTCATTGAAATTAATTCCATAAGAAAATAATTATTTTCCATAACAATTCGAAAAGTAGTTCAAATATTGCTCGTGGGGCCCACATCTCGGAACCCGACAAAAGTTACAAAATCCGAAAGCTCATTCAACCACGAGTCTAACCATACTAATTTTACCAAAATCCGACATCAACTCGACCTCCAAATCATCAAATCTTATTTTAAATCCCTAAGTTCAAAACCTCTGATTTATACCTCAAAAATATGTAACCTATTCGGATTATTTGATGATAATTCTATATTATGGAGTAGAAATGATCACAAGGGACTTACCTCAAGTTTTCCCGTGAAAACCTTGCTCATAATTGCCCAACCCGAGCTTGAAATGCCCAAAAATGGCAAAATCTCGGAACCCCTGTGTTTTTGTTCTGCCTAGAGGTTTTTGCACTGCGGCAACTTGGCCGCTTCTGCGCCAACGCATGTGCAGAAACACTCCCGCATCTGCGCCTTTGCCTGCATCTGCGCACTTATTTGCGCTCCTGTGCAAGCCGTTTCTGCGCGCGTCCCTTCGCATCTGCGCTCACGCAGGTGCGGAATTTCCCTCGCACCTGCGACCACTGCCCCACAGTCCATTTGCGCATCTGCACTTGCCAGGCTCGCTTCTACGAGCTCGCACCTACGATGGAATTTCTGCAGGTGCGATTGCAGCAAAGGGCAGAAACTTCAACTATTTCTTCTAAGTTTGAAATTGATCCGTTAACCATCCGAGACTCACCCGAGGCCCCCGGGACCTCAACCAAATGTACCAACAAGTCCTAAAACATCATACGAACTTAGTCGAGCCTTCAAATCTCATCCAACAACACTAAAACACGAATCACACATAGATTCAAGCCGAATGAACTTTGAAATTTCCAATTTCTACAAACGACTTCGGAACCTATTAAATCACGTCCGATTGACCTTAAATTTTGCACACAAGTCATAAATGACATAGTTTCCTTTGATTAATTGTTGTGATTTTCATAAAGTTGAAAGGAATTCTGTTTTGATTCCATGCGATATTATTTGCAATTATTTGGTGTCATTAAATGTGACATACTATTTGATTCATTTCCATAGTCATTTTATCTTATTAAATTGTTTAAACATTTTTCCATGTCATTATCTATTCTCCAGTAGGGCCTGACCTGACCTCGTCACTACTCTACCGAGGTTAGGCTTGACACTTACTGGGTACCGCTGTGGTGTACTCATACTACGCTTCTGCACATCTTTTTGTGCAGATCCAGGTACATCTTACTAGTCTAGACGTCAGTGAGTTACTTACGCACAGAGACTTCGAGGTATATCTTCCAGCGTCCGCAGACTCCGAAGTCCCCTTCTATCATTTTTATGTTGCTTCCTCATTTTTCTTTATACCTTGATACATAGAAACATTGAGAATAAATTTTTAGAAGCTTGTGACTTATTTCAACCGGGTTTTGGGAGTTGTAATTATTTGAATTGTAGTTTATTTATTTCAGATATTTATGATTATTCCGCATTAATAGGCTTACTTAGTCTTAGAGACTAGGTGCCATCACGACCTCCTACGGAGGGAATTTGGGGTTGTGACAGATATTTGGACAGATTCTTGTGTGGGGTGTTTGGGGTAAGTAATTCTTATCCAGTTTTGATTAATTTTCATGATTATGTCTTTGAATCCATCATTTAATTCGGATTTAATGGAGAAAATCAAGTTTTTTTGTAAAATCTTCCAAAAATGAAAATTTAAGATTTGGAAGTTGAGTTGTTATTGGAATTTGATAAAATTAGTATGGTTGAACTCGTATCGGAATGGGTATTCGGATTGCATGAAAATTGTGTTGGGTTCCGAGAGGCGGATCCCACGTTGACTTTTATTGACTTTTCGGAATAAATTTTTAAGTCGACGTATTATTATCCGTAATTATTTCCGACAAATTGTAATGGAGTTATACAATTAATTTGGATAGATTTAAGCTGTCCGGAGGTCAATTCAAGCAAGAAGGCTATTTTGGAATATCGGCATAACTTCAAAGAGGTAAGTGTCTTGCTTAACCTCAAGTGGTGGAATTTTCCCTTAGGCATTGAGTCTTATGTGCAATTTGTGTAATTAACAACCATGTGCGCGAGGTGACGAGTACGTACTTGGTTTATATGTGCAAATTTTATTGAGTTAAAGTCTTGAGCATATTGTGTAGTAAATTGGATAATTGTTGGAATATATTTAATCATCTACTTGTCGTGCCTAAATCCTTGTTGTTGACTCTGTTGTTATATGAAAATTTGATGTGATTGTTATTTGATTATTTATGAAATTTTGTGAATTTGCTGGTTTGATAATTATTGGAATTTAATTTCATTTGGATTTTTTTCTCTGCAAACAATTAAATAAATGAGCTTAAGAAGATGTGTTTATAGAATTATTGAAAATTTGATTTTTATGAAGACTTTGCTTTATGTTGAGTAATTTATATCTCTATTGATTGTTTTTGGGTGTTGTACGCATTGTGTGGAGCTTTTGGCTATTTGTTGTGAAATTAATTGATTTGGTTGTAGCTTTGGAATTTGGTTGTGGCCATTGGGCAAATTGTGATATGAATTGATTTTTGTTATGTTGTTGTGATAATTTTCCATGTAAATTGTTGTGTTGTGTGAGTTGTTATTTTGGGGAGATAAGGGTGGCATTTCACCGTTGATATTATGTGGTTATAAGGGTGGCATTTCACTATTGTTGTGTTTGTTGGAATATTGTCTGGGCGGAGCGATAAGGGTGGCTATAGGAGCAATAAGGGTGGCAATAGGAGCGATAAGGGTGGCTATTGGAATATTGTCTGGGCGGAGCGATAAGGGTGGCTATAGGAGCAATAAGGGTGGCAATAGGAGTGATAAGGGTGGCTATTGTCATGGGCGATATGTGATGATGTGGGGTTGTGGTGTTGATGATTTTTATGTGATGTTATGATTTTTATTGTGTTTATTTTTATGCCTTGTGCAATTAGTCTTATTGATAGTAAATTGATAACAATCTATTTTCTGTTGAAATTGAGAGCCTGTGGCTATTGCCAGGCGGATTATAAAATAAAATATGGGCATGAGGTGTTGTGAGTAAATAATGAGAATATTTGGCACGTGAATTGTCCGTGCAGTTGTGATATGCAATGTGGGCACGAGGTGCTGTAATGAAATGATAATGATAATTGGCACGCAAATTGTCCATGCAATTGTGATATGAAATGAGGGCACGAGGTGCCGGTGAAATATGATGATTTAATTATGGGCATGAGGTGATGTGAAAAAATAAAAATGGGCTGAGACCCCTGTTTACGAAAAATATGAAAATGGGCTGAGACCCGTATTTTTATGATTATGAAATGAGGTGTCACATGGTGATTTTTTATTTGAAAGAATTATATTCAAAATATTTATTTGGGAGGATTTTTACTTAGAAAGTATTATAGGAAAGAATTGTACTGGAAAGATATTTATTTGAGGAAATTATATTTGAAATGATTTATTGAAAGAATTATATTTGAAAAATAATTATTTGAGAAAATTATATTTGAAAGAGAATTATTTGGAAGAATTATATGTGAAAAACATTTATTTGAAGGACTTGATTTAATTGGGTGTAATTGTACTTATTAATTGTTGAGCGATATTAATGGTATTCTTATTGTCTACTGTGCATATCAGTGGTTGTTTCATGTTTTCTATTATTTTGTATATTATATTGTCCAGCTTATTAGATGACACGACCCCAAATTTCCTCCGTAGGAGGTCGTAATGGCACCTAGTCTCTAAGACTAGATAAGCCTATCAATGCCGAATAATCATAAATATCTTAAATAAATAAACTACAATTCAAATAATTACAACTCCCAAAACCCGGTAGAAACAAATCACAAGCTTCTAAAAATTTATTCTCAGTGTTTCTATGTATCAAGTCCTAAAGAAAACTAATGAAGCAACATAAAAATGATAGAAGGGGACTCCGGAGTCCGCGGACGCTGACATATATACCTCGAAGTCTCCGTGCGCAGGTAACTCACTGACGTCTAGACTGGTAAGATGTACCTGGATCTGCACAAAAAGATGTGCAGAAGCGTAGTATGAGTACACTATAGTGGTTCCCAGTATGTGCCAAGCCTAACCTCGGTAGAGTAGTGACGAAGTTAGGTCAGGCCCTACTGGAGAATAGATAATGACATGGAAAAATGTTTAAACAATTTAATAAGAATAAATTACTATAAAAATGAATCAAATAGTATGTCACATTTAATGACACCAAATAATTGCAAATAATATCTCGTGGAATCAAAACAGAATTTCCTTTCAATTTATGAAAAACACAACAATTAATCGAAGGCAACTATGGCCATAAATCAATATCAACAAGGGCACTACTGAGGTACCGCCTCGTAGTCCCAAATCATAAATAAATTCACAAAATCTCATTTTCTTATCTCACCGCGGGAGCCTTCACAATTTATTTTAAAGAAAATATTTTTTTCGAAATAGCATCCCGCGTTTTAGCCATCCTTATCACATCGCATGACTTCTAGTAGTTCCCCCTACTAGCCACGCGTATTAAGCCACCCTTATCTCACCGCATGCATTTCAATACCTAGACCTTATACCACCGCATGGGTATCAATATCACAATATATCATAATTTGCACCTCAAGTGCCCAAATATTTCAATTTGCCAAAATAAATCAATGATATTTCCACAATAAAGAGCTCACGGCTCATGCCAACATAAATCATCAATAATATTTTTCCACAATAAAGAGCCCACGGCTCCATCACAATGAGTACAAAAATCTTACAAAAATATTCAGGAATAAATAATTTAGCAAAATAATATTTTAAAATCTTTAATACGTTGCTTCAATACCAAATTTAAAATGTCAAATACTTCATATTAATAATATTTAATTCAAAGAAAATCAATTTCAATTAATGCACAGAATAAAAGAAACCAAGTTTCAACCAAAGAGGTAAAACAATTAGCAGGAAAAAGGTCAAGCAAATTTAAAGTATACAAATCAAATCAATGATGGAGAATATAACAAGATTTAATAAATTAATTAATATGCAACAGTGATCTTCACAATTTAAAAACATAATCCTTCACATTTAGTCTGTGTACACACTCGTCACCTCGTGTACACGACTTTCATCACATTACAATTAATACCAATCCTAGGAGAAATTTCCTCTACTTAAGGTTAGACAAGTCACTTACCCCGACTTGTTCTAATTTAACCAAGTAATATGTTTTTTCCTCGATTTTTCGATTCCGGTCGAATCATATCTAGTCATAATTAATTCGATACAGCCAATAAAAATTATAGAATTAATTCTGTAAGAAAATACTATATTTTTCAATAAATATCCGAAATTAACTCAAAAATGGCCTGTGGGGCCCACGTCTCGGAACTCAACAAAAGTTACAAAATCTGAAAGCCGATTCAACCACGAGTCTAATCATACCAATTTCATCAAAATCCGACCCCAACTCGACCCTCAAAGCTTCAAATCTTATTTTCAAATCCCTAAGTTCCAACCCCCGATTTACACCTCAAACACATGTAATCTAGTCGGATTATTTGATGATAATTCAATATTATGGAGTAGAAATGATCACAAAGGACTTACCTCAAGTTTTCCCGTGAAAACCTTGCTCAGAATTGCCTAATCCGAGCTTGAAATGCCCCAAAAATGGCAAAAGCTCAGAACCCCTCGGTTTTCGTACTGTCCTGGGATTTGCGCATCTGCGGCAACTTTGTCGCTTCTACGCCAACCGCATGTGCGGAAAAAGTCCCGCATTTGTGCCTTTGCCTGTATCTGTGCGCCTGTTTGTGCTCCTGCGCAGGCCGCTACTGCGCACGTCCCTCTGCATCTGCGCTCACACAGGTGCGGAATTTCCCACGCACCTGCGACCCTTGCCCCATAGTCCATTTACGCATATGCGCTTGCCAGGCTCGCTTTTGCGAGCTCGCACCTGCGATAGCATTTCCGCAGGTGCGAATGCAGCAGAGGGCAGAAACTGCAGCTATTTCTTCTAAGTCCGAATTTGATCCGTTAACCATATGAAACTCACCCGAGGCCCCCGGGACCTCAACCAAATGTACCAACAAGTCCTAAAACATCATACGAACTTAGTCGAGCCTTCAAATCACATCCAACAACACTAAAACACGAATCACACATAGATTCAAGCCTAATGAACTTTGAAATTTCTAATTTCTACAAATACCTCTGGAACCTATCAAATCATGTCCGATTTACCTCAAATTTTGCGCACAAGTCATAAATGACATAACGGAGGTACTCAAATTTTTAGAATCGGATTTTGATCCCGATATCAAAAAGTCAACTCCTCGGTCACACTTCCCAAAAATTCAACTTTCAGCATTTCAAGCCTAATTCCACTACAGATTTCCAAATAAAATCACGATCACGCTCCTAAGTCCAAAATCACCATACAGAGCTGTTGGAATCATCAAAATTCTATTCCGGGGTCGTTTGCACATAATTCAACATTCAGTTACTATTTGAACTTAAACTTATAATTTTTCATCAAAATTCCATATCTCGGGCTAGGGATCTTGAAATTTGATTCCGGGCATACGTCCAAGTCCCAATTCACGATACGGACCTAGAGGAACTGTAAAAACACTTATCCTTGTCTGTTTGCTCAAAATATTGACCAAGATCAACTCAGTTGAGTTTTAAAGCTCTAATTTATATTTTAATCCATTTTTCACATACAAACTTTTTAGAAAATTTTACGGACTGCGCACGTAAGTCGAAGAATGATAAATAGTGCTTTTCGAGGTCTTAGAACACATAATTAATTATTAAATTTAAAGATGACATTTTGGGTCATCACATTCTCCACCTCTAAAACAAACGTTAGTCCTCGAACGGAATTAGAAAAAGTACCTGAGCTGGTGAATAAGTGTGGATAACGGCTGCGTATATCATGCTTGGTCTCCCAAGTCACCTCCTCGACCGGATGACCCCTCTACTGAACCTTTACGGAAGCAATGTTCTTTGACCTCAGCTTTCAAACCTACCTATCTAAAATAGCCACTGGTTCCTTAACATAAGATAGATCCTTGTCCAACTGAACCGAACTGAAGTCTAACACATGAGACGGATCGCCGTGATATTTCCAAAGCATTGAAACATGGAATATTGGATGAATTGCAGAGAGACTAGGTGGTAGCGCAAGTCTGTAAGCCACCTTTCCAACTCTTTCAAGAATCTCAAAAGGTCTAATATACCTAGGGCTCAACTTGTCCTTCTTCCCGCACCTCATCACACCCTTCATAGGCGAAACCCGGAGCAATACCCGCTCACCAACCATGAATGTGACATCACGAACATTTCGATCCGCATAACTCTTCTGTCTGGATTGGGCTGTATGAAGTCGATCCTGAATCAATTTAACCGTATCCAAGGCATCCTGAACCAAGTCTCTACCCAATAGTCTAGCCTCGCCTGGTTCGAACCAACCCATTGGAGACCGGCACCGCCTACCATATAAAGCTAATACAGAGCTATTTGAATGCTTGACTGGTAACTGTTATTGTAAGCAAACTCTGTAAGTGGTAAGAACTGATCCCAAGCACCCCCAAAATCTATCACACACGCACAAAGCATATCCTCCAGTATCTGAATAGTGCGTTCGGACTGCCCGTTTGTCTGAGGTTGAAATGCTGTACTCAAATCTACCCGAGTACCCAACTCACGCTGTACTGCCCTCCAAAACCGTGAGGTAAACTGTGTACCCCGATCAAAGATGATAGATACTGGTACACTGTGAAGTCTGACAATCTCGCGAATATATACCTGAGCCAGCTGCTCTGAAGAGTAAGTAGTAATCACAGGAATTAAATGAGCTGATTTGGTCAGCCTATCCACAATCACCCAAACTACATCAAACTTTCGCTGAGTCCGCTGGAGCCCAACAACGAAATCCATAGTGATCCGCTCCCATTTCCATTCTAGAATCTCTAACTTCTGAAGTAATCCACCCGGTCGATGATGCTCATATTTCACCTGTTGATAATTTAGACACTGAGATATATACCCCACTATGTCTGTTTTCATCTGTCTCCACCAATAGTACAGTCGCAAGTCCTGATACATCTTTGCAGCACCCGGATAAATAGAGTACCACGAACTGTGAACCTCCTAGAGAATCAACTCACGCAAACCGTCCACATTAGGCCCACATAGCCTACCCTGCATCAGTAATACATTGTCATCTCTAATAGTGACTTCCTTGGCATCACTGTGCTGAACTGTATCCTTAAGGACAAGCAGATGGGGGTCATCACACTGATGTTCCCTGATACGATCATAAAGAGAAGACTGAGAAACCACGCAACTCAAAACACGACTCGGCTCGGAAACATCCAGTCTAACAAACTGGTTGGCCAAGTCCTAAACATCCAAGGCTAAAGGCCTCTCTGCTACCGGTAAATATGCTAAGCTGCCCAAACTCTCCGCCTTAAGACTCAATGCATCGGCCACCACATTGGTCTTCCCAGGATGATAGAGAATGGTGATATCATAATCCTTAAGCAACTCCAACCATCTCCGCTTCCGCAAATTAAGATCCTTCTGTTTAGACAAATGCTGTAAACTCCAGTGATTGGTGTAGATATCACAATGGACACCATACAAATAATGCCGCAAAATGTTTATGGCATGAACAATAGCTGCTAACACCAAGTCATGTACAGGATAATTCTTCTCATGCACCTTTAACTGTCTGGACGTGTAGGCAAGCACCCTACCTTCTTGTATCAACACTGTGACGAGACCAATACGCGACGCGTCACAATACACAGTATAAGTTCCTCTACCTGTAGGTAATACCATTACTAGGGCTGTTGTGATGAACTAAAAATGTCAACTTTAAATTTAATAAGTAATTTTGTGTTCTAAGACCTCCAAAAGCACCATTTATCTTTTCTAGACTTGCGTGCGCAGTCTGTATAATTTTTCGGAAAGTTTTCATGTGAAAATTGGATTAAAATGAGAAATAGATTTTTAAAACTCAAGTGAGTTGACTTTGGTCAACATTTTTAGCAAACGGACCCATATCAGTGTTTTGACAATTCCGGTAGCTCTGTATCGTGATTTGAGACTTGGGTGTATGCCCGAAATTTAATTTGGAGGTGCCTAGCTCAAGTTATGACCATTTAACGGAACTAGCAATTTAAAAGCTAAAGATTTTCAAGTTTGACCACGGGGTTGACTTTTTGATATCAGAGCCGGAATCCGATTCATGAAATTCGAATAGCTCTGTTATTTCATTTATGACTTGTGTGCTAAATTTAATATGTTTTGGCTCGAGATTTGTAAATTGAAAAGTTTAAAACTCGAAGTTTGAATCGGGGTGTGAATTGTAATTTAAGCATTGTTTAACGTGATACGAGACCCCGAGTAAGTCCGTATTATGTTATTGGACTTTTTTCTATATTCGTACGGGGTCCTGAGTACTCTAAGAGTGATACGGATTAAAATCAGATTAAGAATTGGACTTAAGCAAAATCTGAAATTTTCCCTTCTGTTGTAATCGCACCTGTGGATGTTTGACCGCAGGTGAGAGCTCTCAGAGGCGCACCTTCGATCGCAGATGTGCCCAGGCGTGGCAGGGAAAAAGTCCACAGGTGCGGAAACCTGCACGCACCCGTGCGTCCGCAAAAGCAGACAAAAGAATCGCAGAAGCGAAGGCAGTGCAAGTGCACATATTTCCTCCGCAGGTGCGAGGCCTCGCCTGGCAGCCCCATTTCACAGATGCGAGATTTTTCTCGCAGATGCGAGCTCGCATATGCAAGCCTAGGCACCGCAGGTATGGAAATTCCTGGGCAGTGTATATATCTAAGAGTCCGATATTATTTTCACATTTTGGTCGTCTTGAGCTTGGTTAAGGCGAATATTTGGACGATTTTTACGGGAAACATTGGATTAAGTGTTCCTTAACCTATATTGATTATATTTCATGATTCCATACCCGTTTATATCATGAATCCGTGAATTGATGGAAGAAAAATCAGATTTTTCTAAAATCTTCCAAAAACGAGAAATTTAGATTTGAAGGTCCATTTGATATCGGAATTGGATAATTTTTGTATGGTTGAACTCGTAGCGGAATGGGTTTTTAGATTTCGTGAGTTTTTTGGGATTTTAGACGTGGGTCCTACTGTCAAATATTTAAATGAATTTCAGATTTTTATCCGAAAAATTTGTAAATTCATACGGATTAATTCTTATGATTAGTATTGAATATATCGAATTGTTTGTGAATAGATTTGAAACTTTTAGAGAAAAATCTAAAAGGAAAAGTTATGGTTGAGTAATTGGTTGGCATTTGCAAAGCGAGGTATGTGTCATGGTTAACCTTAACTTGAGGGAATAGAACCCTTAAATTAATTGTTATGTGAATTTGCATGTGAACGACATATAGGTGAGGTGACGAGTGCCTATACATCGTCAAATTAATTGTTTGCATAATTATTTGAAAATCCTAAATTTGTTTTAATACATGAATTAATTGTTATAATAATTATTTCTCTCATATTCTTTGCCAAATATTAATTCTTAAATTCCTGTAATAATTGCTACATGCTTATTTGAATTATGTGCACTAATTGCTACTTGACATTTAGCATATTAAATATTAAACTGTCTATTTTCTCCCTGATTTCCAAAATACATTGTTATTGCCATTGTTTGTTCATAAATAAATTATAATTATTGTGTGCCTTGATGTTTAATAGTTCTCATTGGACGTGGTATTTATTGGAGTAAATTTTATTTACATTATGAGCATTTTAAAGTTATATATATTGGGGGAACAGGTTGCACACCGCAACGGAAATGAAAGTAAATATATCCATATTGGGAGATCGGATTGCACGCCACAATAGACTTATTTAAAAGTCAATATTAGGGGATCGGATTGCATGCCGCAATAGACTTATTTAAAAGTCAATATTAGGGGATCGGATTGCATGCCGCAATAGACTTATTTAAAAGTAAATATTTGGTGATTGGATTGCATGCTGCAATAGACTTATTTAAAAGTCAATATTGGGGGATCGGATTGCACGCTGCAACAGACTTATTTAAAAGTCTATATATATACTTGATTGAAATAAATATATGAAAGACTTGATTAAAAGGAATATATTGGGAGAGCGGGTTGCACGCTGCAACAGAATTGAGTGTGAATATATTGTAAGAGCGGGTTGCACGCTGCAACAGAATTGGGTGAAATAATAATGGATTGTGACTGCTGAGTTGGCTTCAATTATTATAAATGAGTTACCTGATTTATTTCTATTATTTGTTGTTGTTATTAATATTGCGTACAGGTTAATGTAAGTGAACCGCCTTAGCCTCGTCACTACTTCGTCGAGATAGGCTCAACACTTACCAGTACATGGGGTTGGTTGTACTGATACTATACTCTGCACTTCTTGTGCAAATGTCGGAGTTGGTCCCAGCGGCGTGCCATAGACTTGCTCGCATTTCAGCTATTCGGAGGAGACTTGAGGTATACTTGCATGGCGTCTGCAGTTCTGAAGTCCCCGTCTATTTTGCTTTAGTTGTATGTTTATTTTCATACAGCTTTATTTTATTCATACCTTTATTTTGTATTATTCTAGAAGCTCGTGCACTTGTGACACTAATTCTGGGATGGTATTTAGACACCGTTGTTTATAAGAATTATTTCACTATATTTCAAACTTTGCTTCCTTTTTTGTTTCCTTGATTATTAAAAATTTTAAAATTGTTTAAAAATTGGTTAATATTATTCTAACGTTGGCTTGCCTAGCAAGTGAAATGTTAGGCGCCATCATGATCTGAAGGAGGGAATTTCGGGTCGTGACAGTTGGTATCAGAGCACTAGGTTACATAGGTCTCACGAGTCACGAGCAAGCTTAGTAGAATCTGGAGGATCGGTACGGAGACGTCTGTACTTATCTCCCTGAGGCTATGAAGTTTAGGAACAATATCACTTCTTTCTTATTCTGTCGTGCGATCTTATTATATCATCATTGATTGAACCATTCTACTCTTATTCTCTCGCAGATAGTGAGAACACATAATACCTCTATCGATGGACAGGGACCAGAACCCCCGGTGGCAACTATGGCCAGGGGTAGAGGTTGAGGTCGAGGTCGTGCTAGAGGCCGAGGCAGAGGCTAAGGTAGAGCTCAGTCCAGAGCTCGAGCAACTGCACCTATTGAAGAACCTCAGGTGGACTTTCAGGAGGAGGTTCCAGTTCAGAATGTACCAGTTGGACCAGTTCAGGTCCCAGAAGGATTCATAGCCACTCCAGTACTTCAGGACGCTCTAGTCCGTCTGGTAAGTTTTATGTAGGGTGTGGCCCAGAATGGTACATTTCCAGTGGCACCAGCTGTCTCATAGGCTGGGGGAGGAGCACAAACTCCCACTACTCCCGCTCCAGAGCAGATGGCTCCCCATGATCAGGTTCCAGCATCCCCGCCAGTTGGCGTAGTTCAGCCAGTTGTTGCAGCACAGATCGGTGATAGGCCCGCCATGTCTTTTGAGGCCTTATTGAGATTGAATAAGTTTACCAAGCTCTTTCCAGTTCACTTTAGTGGTACACCTTCTGAGGACCCACAAGATTATCTTGATCGCAGCCATGAGGTGATGCGAAACATGGGTATAGTTGAGACCAATGGGGTTGATTTTGCTGTATTTCAGATGACGGGTTCTGCCAAGAGGTGGTGGAGAGATTATACATTGACCCGACCAGTCGGATCACCCGTACTTACATGGAAGCAGTTCTCTCAGCTATTTCTGGAAATATTCCTCCCTATCACACTGATAGAGGAATTTCGCAAGCAATTGAGCGTCTATAGCAGGGCAGTATGACTGTTACTCAGTATGAGTCCCGTTTTGTGGATTTGGCCCGCCATGCTCTCTTTTTACTGCCTAGAGAGGGAGAGAGAGTGAGGAGGTTTATTGAGGGACTCACTCACCCTATCAGACTTCAGATGGCCAAGGAGACCGGAAGTGAGATTTCTTTCCAGGCAGCTGCTAATGTCGCAAGGAGGATCGAGATAGTTCTTGCACAGGAGAGAGTGCAGAGGTCCGATAAGAGGCCTCATTAGTTCGGTGGTTTCATTGGTGCCTCATCTGGAGGCAGAGGTAATTTTGGTAGGGGTCATCTTCCCAAACAGTTTTATTCAGCACTTCATGCATCTCCTGGTGCTACAGGGAGTCACGATCCTACTATGCCTTACTCTGGGCAGTCAATATTTAGTGTATATTCAGCTCCTATCAGTGCACCACCACTCCAGAGTTACTATAGTGATTATCCAGCCCATCTCGGTCAGCTTCAGCTTCAGCAGCCACGACATCAGGATGGGTGTTATGAGTGTGGAAACATTGGTCACATCCAAAGGTATTGCCCTAGATTGGCGAGTAATAGATCTTGGCAAGATTCTTGTGCCATCATACCGGCACCGGTTGCTTCACCGCCTTCTTAGCCAGCTAGAGGTAGGGGTCAGGCAGCTAGAGGTAGAGGTCAGGCCATTAGAGGTGGATGTCAAGCCATTAGAGGTAGAGGTCAGACCGTTAGAGTTGGAGGCCAGCCAGTTAGAGGACGCCTCAGAGACGCAGTTTAGAGTGGTGGGGCCCAACCCCGATTTTAAACTTTTCCAGCTAGGCCTAAGGCCGATTCATCTGATGATGTGATCACAGGTATTATTCCAGTTTTCCATAGAGATGTTTCAGTTCTATTTGTTCCAGGATCTACTTATTCTTATGTGTCCTCCTATTTTGCTTCATATTTGGTTGTGCCTTGTGATTCTCTGAGTGCTTCTATGTATGTATCTACACCGGTGGGAGACTCTATTATTGTAGATCATGTCTATCATTTGTGTGTGGTTACTATTGGTAATCTTGAGACTAGTGTGGATCTTCTACTTCTTGATATGGTAGATTTTGATGTCATCTTGGGTATAGATTGGATGTCCCCTTATCATGCTATATTGGATTGTCATACCAAGTCAGTGACCCTAGCTATTCCGGGATTACCTCAGTTAGAGTGGAGAGGAACTCCTGGCCATTCTTCCAGCAGGGTTATTTCCTATATGAAAGCTCGGCGTATGGTAGAGAAAGGGTGTCTAGCCTATTTGGCTTATATTCACGATCCCAGTGCGGATGTCCCTTCTATGGACTTAGTACCAGTTGTTCGTGAATTTCCATAAGTATTTCATGTAGATTTGCCGGGGATTCCACCCGACAGAGATATTGACTTCTGTATTGATTTGGCTCCGGGCACTCAGCCCAATTCTATTCCACCATACCGTATGGCCCCGCCAGAGTTGAAAGAATTGAAAGAGCAGTTACAAGACTTGGTTGACCAGGGATTCATTAGACCCAATGTCTCGCTCTGGGGTGCACCAGTTTTATTTGTAAAGAAGAAAGATGGCTTTATACAGATATGTATAGACTATCGGCAGTTGAACAAAGCCACTATCAAAAACAATTATCCGCTGCCAAACATTGATGACTTATTTGATCAGCTTCAGGGTGAAAAGGTATTTTCAAAGATCAATTTGAGGTCTGGTTACCATCAGTTGAAGATTAGGGCATCTGATGTCCCTAAAATAGCTTTTCAAACTCGGTATGGGCATTACAAATTCCTAGTGATATCATTTGGGTTGACAAATGCCCCAGCAACATTTATGGATTTGATGAATTGGGTGTTCAAGTCTTATTTGGATGCTTTTGTGGTTGTATTCATTGATGATATCTTGATTTACTCCAGCAGTCGAGAGGAACATGAGCAGCATCTTCGAAGTGTGCTTCACACCTTGAAAAATATTTAGTAATATGCCAAGTTTTCAAAATGTGAGTTTTGGTTAGACTCAGTTGCCTTTTTGGGGCATGTTGTATGGGAAGAAGGCATAAAGGTGGATCCTAAGAAGATTGAGGCTGTTCAGAATTGGCCAAGACCTACTTCAGTTACATAGATCCAAAGTTTCCCGGGTTTAGCAGGTTATTATCGTTGGTTCATGGAAGGGTTTTCATCTATAGCAAGCCCATTGACCAGATTGACCCAGAAAGGTGTCCCATTCAGATGGTCAGACGAGTGTGAGTTGAACTTTCAGAAGCTCAAGACCTCTTTAACTACGACACCAGTGTTGGTATTACCCATAGGTTTAGGATCGTATACGATATATTGTGATGCATCTCACATTGGGCCTGGTGTAGTATTAATGCAAGATGGCAAGGTAATTGCATATGCATCGTGGCCGTTGAAAGTTCATGAGAATAATGATCATGTTCATGACTTAAAATTGGCAGCCATTGTTCATGCGCTGAAGATTTGGAGGCATTACCTCTACAGTGTCTCGTGTGAAGTATTTACTGATCATCGTAGCCTTCAGTATCTATTCAAACAAAAATATCTTAATTTGAGATAGAAAGGATGGTTGAATTTATTGAAAGACTATGATATCACCATTTTGTATCACCCCGGAAAGGCCAATGTGGTGGTCGATGCTTTGAGTAGAAAGGTTGTGAGTATGGGCAGTCTTGGGTATAATCCGGTTGGTAAGAGGCCATTAGTTGCAGATGTTCAGACTTTAGCTAATCAGTTCGTGAGGTTAGATATTTCAGAACCCAGTCGGGTTCTAGCTTGCACAGTCACTCGGTCTTCTTTATATGAGCGCATCATAGAGAGGCAGTATGATGATCCTCATTTACTTGTCCTTAAAGACACGGTGCGGCACGGTGATGCCGAACAGGTTGTTGTGGGGGAAGATAGGGTTCTGCGAATACAGGGTCGTATTTGTGTGCCTAATGTGGATGGGCTTCGTGAATTAATTCTTGAAGAAGCACACAGTTCCAGGTATTCTATTCATCCAGGTACCGCCAAAATGTACCAAGATTTGCGGCAACATTATTAGTGGAGGAGAATGAAAAAGTATATAGTTGCATATGTAGCTCGGTGTCTGAATTGTCATCAAGTTTAGTACGAGCATCAGAGACTTGGTGGTTTGCTTCAGAAGTTAGAAATTCCTGAGTGGAAGTGGGAGCGTATCACTATGGATTTTGTTGTTGGGCTCCCACAGACTCAGAGAAAATTTGACACAGTTTGGGTCATTGTGGATAGGTTGACCAAGTCAACACATTTCATGCCAGTGGTAGTTACCTACTCTTCAGAAAG
>AWOL01S0005839.1:29184-48220 GCA_000715115.1 Nicotiana otophora
TCCCACGGACTCAGAGAAAATTTGACGCAGTTTGGGTCATTGTGGACAGGTTGACCAAGTCAGTCCATTTCATTCCAGTGGCAGTTACCTATTCTTCAGAGAGGTTAGCTGAAATTTACATTCGTGAGATTGTCCGCCTTCACGGTGTGCCCGTGTCTATTATTTCAGATCGAGGTACGCAGTTTACCTTACATTTCTGGAGGGCTGTACAGCGTGAGTTAGGCATGCGGGTGGAGTTGAGCACAACCTTTCATCCACAGACAGACGGACAGTCAGAGCGCACTATCCAGATATTGGAAGATATGCTTCGCGCTTGTGTTATAGACTTTGGAGGTCCTTGGGATCATTTATTGCCACTTGCGGAGTTTGCTTATAATAATAGCTACCGGTCGAGCATTCATATGGCTCCATATGAGGCATTATACAGAAGGCAACACCGATCGCCAGTTGGTTGGTTTGAACCGGGAGAGGCTCGGTTTTTGGGTACCTATTTAGTACAGGATACCTTGGATAAGGTCACGATTATTCAGGATCGACTTCGCACAACTCAGTCTACGCAAAAGAGTTATGCCGACCGAAAAGTTCGTGTTATTGCATTCATGGTTGGAGAAAGAATATTGCTCTGGGTTTCACCTATGAAAGGTGTAATGAGGTTCGGAAAGAAGGGCAAGTTGAGCCCTAGGTATATCGGACCCTTTGAAATTCTTGAAAGGGTGGGTGAAATAGCCTACAGGCTTGCATTATCACTTAGTTTATCAGCAGTCCATCCGGTGTTCCATGTGTCTATGCTCCGAAAATATCATGGTGATTTGTCCCATGTGTTAGATTTCAGCTCAGTCCAATTGGACAAAGATTTGACTTAAGAGGAGGAGCCGGTGGCTATTCTAGCCCGGCAGGTCCGACAATTGAGGTCAAAGAGTTATCATTCAGTTCGGGTGCAATGGAGAGGTCAGCCGGTAGAGGCATCTACCTGGGAGTCCGATTCGGACATGCGGAGTAAATATCCATACCTTTTCTCCAACTCACGTACTTTTTCTAACTCCGTTCGAGGACGAACGTTTGTTTTAGAGGTGGAGAATGTGATGACCCAAAACTGTCATCTTTAAATTTAACAAGTAATTCTGTGTTCTAAGACCTCGCAAAGCACCATTTATCATTCCTCGACTTGCGTGCACAGTCTGTAAAATTTTTCGAAAAGTTTTCATGTGAAAAATAGATTTAAATGTGAAATAGAGTTTTAAAACTCAAGTAAGTTGACTCTGGTCAACGTTTTTAGCAAACAGACATGGATTAGTGTTTTGACAGTTCTGATAGCTCTATATCTTGATTTGGGACTTGGGCGTATGTCCGGAATTTAATTTGGAGGTCCCTAGCTCAAGTTATGACCATTTAACGGAACTAGCAATTTAAAGGCTAAAGATTTCTAAGTTTGACCACGGGGTTGACGTTTTGATATCGGAACCGTAATTCGATTTTGGACATTTGAATAGCTCCGTTATGTCATTTATGACTTATGTGCCAAATTTGAAGTCATTCCGTATTCATTTAATATGTTTTGGCACGAGATTTGCAAATTGAAAAGTTTAAAACTCAGAGTTTGAATCGGGTGTGAATTGTAATTTTACCATTGTTTGACATGATACGAGACCCCGAGTAAGTCTGTATTATGTTATTGGACTTGTTGGTATATTCGTACGGGGTCCCGAGTACCCCGAGAGTGATACAGATTGAAATCGGATCAAGAATTGGACTCAAGCAAAATCTGAAATTTTTCCTTCTATTGTAGTCGCACCTGCGGATTTTTGACCGCAGGTACGAGCTCGCAGAAGCGAGCCTTCGATCGCAGATGCACCCGGGCGTGGCTGGGAAAAAGTCCGCAGGTGCAGAAACTTGCACGCGCCCGCGCGTCCGCAGAAGCGGACAAAAGAATCGCAGAAGCGAAGGCAGGGCAGGTAAGCATTTTTCCTCCGCAGGTGCGAGGCCTCGCCTGGCAGCCCCATTTCGTAGATGCGAGATTTCTCTCGCAGATGCGAGCTCGCATGTGCGAGCCCAGGCACCGCAGGTGCGGAAATGCCTGGGTAGTGTATATATCGAAGAGTCCGATATTATTTTCACATTTTGGTCATTTGGAGCTTGGTTAAGGCGAATATTTGGGCGATTTTCACGGGAAACATTGGGGTAAGTGTTCCTTATCCTATATTGATTATATTTCATGATTCTATACACGTTTATATCATGATTCCGTGAATGTATGGAAGAAAAAGCAGATTTTTTCTAAAATCTTCCAAAAACGAGAAATTTAGATTTGAAGGTCCATTTTATATCGGAATTGGATACGTTTTGTATGGTTGAACTCATAGTGGAACGGGTGTTCGGATTTAGCGTGTTTTTGGGGGATTTTAGACGTGGGTCCCACTGTCAAATATTTAAATGAATTTTAGATTTTTATCCGGAAAATTTGTAAATTCATATGGAATTAATTCCTATGATTAGTATTGAATATATCGAATTGTTTGTGAATAGATTTAAAGCTTTCGGAGATAAATATAAAAGGAAAAGCTGTGGTTGAGTAATTGGTTAGAATTTGCAAAACGAGGTATGTGTCGTAGTTAACCTTGGCTTGAGGGAATAGAACCCTTAAATTAATTGTTATATGAATTGCATGTGAACGATGTATAGGCGAGGTGACGAGTGCCTATACGTCATCAAATTAATTGTTTGCATAATTATTTGAAAATCCTAAATTTATTTTAATACATGAATTAATTGTTATAATAATTGTTTCTCTCATATTCTTTGCCAAATATTAATTCTTAAATTCCCGTAATAATTGCTACATGCTTATTTGAATTATGTGCACTAATTGCTAATTGACATTTACCATATTAAATATTAAACTGTCTATTTTCTCCCTGATTTTCAAAATAAATTGTTATTGCCATTGTTTGTTCATAAATAAATTATAATTATTGTGTGCCTTGATATTTAATAGTTCTCATTGGACGTGGTATTTATTGGAGCAAATTTTATTTACATTATGAGTTGTTTAAGGTTATATATATTGGGGGAACGTGTTGCACGCCACAATAGATTTATTTAAAAGTCAATATTGGGGGGATCGGATTGCACGCCGCAATAGACTTATTTAAAAGTCAATATTTGGGGATCGGATTGCACACCGCAATAGACTTATTTAAAAGTCAATATTGGGGGATCGGATTGCATGCCGCAACAGACTTATTTAAAAGTCTATATATATACTTGATTGAAATAAATATATGACAGACTTGATTAAAAGGAATATATTGGGAGAGCGGGTTGCACGCTGCAACAGAATTGAATGTGAATATATTATTAGAGCGGGTTGCACGCTGCAACAGAATTGGATGAAATAATAATAGATTATGACTGGTGAGTTGGCTTCAATTATTATAAATGAGTTACCTGATTTATTTCTATTATTTGTTGTTGTTATTAATATTGCGTACAGGTTAATGTAAGTGAACCGCCTTAGCCTCGTCACTACTTCGTCAAGGTTAGGCTCAGCACTTACTAGTACATGAGGTCGGTTTTACTGATACTACACTCTGTACTTCTTGTGCAGATTTCGGAGTTGGTCCCAGCGGCGTGCCATAGACTTGCTCGGATTTCAGCTATTCGGAGGAGACTTGAGGTATAATAGCATGGCGTCCGTAGTTCTGAAGTCCCCGTCTATTTTATTTTAGCTGTGTGTGTATTTCCAGACAGCTTTATTTTATTCAGACCTTTATTTGTATTATTCTAGAAGCTTGTGACACCAATTCTGGGATGGTATTAAGACATTGTTACTTTTAAGAATTATTTCACTATATTTTAAACTTTGCTTCCGCTTTTGTTTCCTTGATTATTAAAAATTTAAAAATTGTTTAAAAATTAGTTAATATGTTTCTAACGTTGGCTTGCCTAGCAAGTGAAATGTTTGGCGCCATCACGATCCGAATGAGGGAATTTCGTGTCGTGACAGCTATAGTCAAAGCTATCTTGAGCTTTTGGAAGCTCTCCTCACATTCCTCGGTCCACCTGAACGGAGCACCCTTCTGGGTCAATTTGGTCATAGATGCAGCAATAGAAGAGAAACCTTTTACAAATCAGCGATAATACCCAGCCAAACCAAGGAAACTCCGGATTTCCGTAACTGAGGACGGTCTGGACAAACTCAGCACTACTTCAATCTTCTTTGGATCTACCTTGATCCGCTCGCACGAAACTATATGACCCAAAACTCCCACCGAATCAAGCCAGAATTCGCACTTAGAAAATTTTGCATATAACTTCCTTTCTCTCAAAATCTGAAGCACAGTCCTCACGTGTTGTTCATGCTCTTCCCGACTCCGGGAATATACCAGAATGTCGTCAATAAACACAATGACTAAGGAATCAAGATAGGGCTGAAATACACTATTCATGAAGTGCATAAATGTTGCTGAGGCGTTGGTCAGCCCAAAAGACATCACAAGGAACTCGTAATGACCATACCGAGTCCTAAAAGCAGTCTTTGGGATATCTGGCTCCCGAATCTTCAATTGATGATAGCCTGAACATAAGTCAATCTTAGAGAATACTCTAGCACCCTGAAGTTGATCAAACAGGTCATCAATACGTGGCAATGGATACTTGTTCTTCACGGTAACCTTGTTCAGGTGGCGGAAATCAATACACATCCACATAGAACCATCCTTCTTCTTTACAAATAAGACAGGAGCACCCCAAGGATATACACTAGGCCGAACGAAACCCTTATCAAGCAACTCCTGTAACTGTTCTTTTAATTCTTTCAACTCTGTTGGGGTCCGGTATGGTGGAATAGAAATGGGCTGAGTGCCCGGTAACAAATCAATACCAAAATCAACATCCCTGTCGGGTGGCATACCCGGAATATCCGCTGGAAATACATCAGGAAAATCCCTTACTACAGGAACTGACTCTACAGTAGGAGTATCAATACTAACATCTCTCACATAGGCCAGATACGCATCACACCCCTTCTCAACCATTCGTTGAGCTTTAAGAAATGAAACAACCCTGCTAGGAACATGATCCGAGGTACCTCTCCACTCTAGCCGTGGTAGACCTAGCATAGCCAACGTCACCGTCTTGGCGTAACAATCAAGAATAGCATGATAGGGCGACAGCCAGTCCATGCCCAAAATAATATCAAAATCCACCATACTGAGCAATAATACATCAGCTCTGGTCTCAAAACCATTGATAACAATTAAACACGACTGATACACACGGTCCAAAATAATAAATTCACCCACGGGTGTAGATACATAAACAGAAAAACTCAAGGAATCACGTGATATGCCCAAATATGGGGCAAAATAAGATGACACATAAGAATAAGTGGAGCCTGGATCAAATAAGACTGACGCATCTCTATGACTGATCGGAATAATACCTGTGATAACAGAATCGGATGCAACAACATTTGTCCTAGCAGGAAGGGTATAATATCTGGCCTGGCCTCCCAGCTAGGGCGACCTCTGCCTGCCCGACCTCCACCTATGGCTGGATGTGCAGGTGGAGTGGCAACAGGTGCAGTAATCATGGCCTGAGAAGCCTGAGAACCCTATGGAATATGTGGGGCCTGAGCAATCCGTGGAGGTGAACCCCTCCTAAGTATGGGGCAATCCCTCATGATATGACGAGTGTCACCACACTCAAAATAAGCCCTCGGAGGACGTGGTTACTGGGACTGGCTCAGGCCTGATAGACTAGACTGTCCGCTGAAAGTACCCTGTACAGGAGGTACAGAAGACACTGGTGGTGCATAATATGGAACCTGCGGTCTGGGAGTAATCAGAATACCACTGGAAGCTGGAAGTGCTGAATGAATAGGACGGCTCACATAACCTCTACCATGACGGGCTATAACTGGGGCACGAGAATTATTATATGTTCCAGAATCTCGGGGTCTCTTAGCTTCCCCCTCTTCCCTCTCTCGAGTCCGCATACCTTCCAATCTCCTAGAAATTGACACCACCCATTGGTATGTGATGTCCATCTCTAGATCTCGGGCCAAACTGTATCTGATACTAGGGTGAAGACCCTCAATAAATTTGCGAACCCGCTCTCGAACAGTAGCAACTAAGGCTGGTGCATGCCTAGCCAAATCATTGAATCGGACCTCATACTCAGACACGGTCATAGAACCCTGGCGCAACTGCTTAAACTCTGCGCGCCATGCATCCCTAAGACTCTAAGGAACATACTCCCTTAATAACATATCTAAAAATTGAGTCCAAGTGAGTGAAGATGCCTCAGTGAGACTATCCAACTCATATGCCGGACACCACTGGTAGGCTGCTCCTCTAAACTGGAATGCTATGAAAGAAACCCCACTGGAATCCAAAATACCCATAGTACGAAGGATATGGTGACATTTCTCTAAACAAACCCTGAGCATCCTCTGTAGCTAAACCGCTGAAAGTGGGAGGGTGGTACTTCTTATACCTCTCGAGCCTGAGCTGCTCTCCCTCTGAAACTTTTGTCCTAATCTCAGGCCGAAATGGGGCAACTGGCTGCACTGGTATAACCTCTGTGGCATGGTCAACTTGGGCTCGTGGTTCTGGAGTATGGGCGGTGGGAGTCTGTGCTCCTCCCCTGGCCTGAGATGTGGCAGGAGCAAGTGGCATTAACCCTGCCTGAGCTAGAGTGCCAAACATGCTCAAAACCTGGGCAAGAGTCTCCTGATGTGCAGGAGTAGTACCGGGCGTCTCAGGTGCCTGTTCTACAACTGGAGCTACTGGTGGCTCTGGTGCAGCAGCTCGTGCAGGTACTCTGGCTACACCACGTGGTCTTCCTCGGCCTCTGCCCCGACCCCGGCCTCTTGCATCTCTAACGGTGTCTGATCATCAGATCCAGTCGTGCGTGTCCTCACCATCTCTAAGAGAATAGAAAGACAATTGTTTAGAACTTTGAAATCAACAAAGGCGCACGATAAGAAATCAAAGAAGTGAATATTTCCTAACAGTTCCATAGACTCTCAAAGATAAGTATAGATGTCTCCGTACCGATCCACAAGACTACTAAACCTTCATGTGACTCATAACACCTATGAACCTAGTGCTTTGATACCAACTTGACACGAACTCAAATTCCCTCCGTAGGAAATCGTGATGTCACCTAGTCTCTAAGACTAGGTAAGCCTATAAATGCAGAATAATCATAAATATCTGAAATAAATAAACTATAATTCAAATAATTACAACTCCCAAAACCCGGTAGAAATAAGTCACAAGCTTCTAAATATTTATTCTCAATGTTTCTATGTATCAAGGTCTAAAGAAGAATAAGGAAGCAACATAATCATATTATGTGTATTGACTTGCGTGCATGGTTGATTTTCGTTACTGGATGTTTCAGAGTGATTTGGGACACTTAGTCCCTAAAACGGAAGCTTAAGTCTTAGGATTTCGACCGTAGTCGGAATTATATGAAGACGATTCCGGAATAGAGTTCTGTCGGTTCCATTAGCTCCGTTGGGTGATTTTGGACTTAGGAGCGTGTCCGGACTGTAAATCCGAGGTGTGTAGCTAATTTAGACTTGAAATGGGAAAAGTCGAATTTTTGGAGATTTGGACCGGAAGTGGACGTTTTGATATCAGGGTCAGAATGCAATTCCGAGTGCTGGAACAACTCCGTTATGTTATTTGGGACTTTCCTGTAAAATTTGACGTCATTCCGGGTTGATTTGATAGGTTTCGGCACGCGTTTTAGAAGTTGAAAGATTTGAAAATTTATAAGTTTGATTCATGGTGCAATTCGTAGTTTCAACATTGTTTGAAGTGATTTGAGACCTCGAGCGAATCCGTATTAGGGTATGGAACTTGTTGGTATGCTTGGACGAGGTCCCGGGGGCCTCGGGTGTGTTTCGGACGAGTTTCAGATGTTTTTCATGGTTTTGAACAGGTCTGGTTCTGGTGTTTTCGCACCTTCGACGCTTGGAGCACAGCTGCGGCTCCGCTTCTGCGTGAGCCTGGTCGGTTTTGCGATCCTTGAGGCCTGGGAGCTTGCTCGCTTCTGCAGAAGTTTGCACGCAGGTGCGAAGGCCGCTTCTGCGGTCCCTCGATCGCATCTGCGAAGAAGCTCGCTTCTGCGTTTCCCCCCTTCGCTTCTGCGGTGCCGCTGGTGCGGCTGTAAATCAGCAGATGCGATTCCATGCCTGGCCAGCTGAGTTCGCAGATGCGGATTCTTTCTCGCAAATACGAGTGCGCAGGTGCATCTCCTAGTCCGCATATGCGGAAGTCCTGGCAGAAACATTAAGTCGAGGGTTTGGCCATTTTCTTCATATTTTGAGTTTTAGACTTTGGTTTTGGGAGCTTCTTTATGGGGTTCAAGCAAATCGATTGGGTAAGTGTTTTTCAACTAGAATTTATTTATTTCCATGATTCTATCTTTATTTTTATCATTTAATTTGTGTTTTGAGTTGAGGAAAAGGGTGTTTGAAGAACATTTTCAAAATGAAAAATCACGATTTGAGGGACGAAATGGTATCGGAATTTGATGATTTTAGTATGGTTAGACTCGTGAGTGAATGGGTGTTCGTATTTTGTGACTTTTACCCGATTCCGAGATGTAGGCCCGGGTCGACTTTTAGGGCGGATTTCAGAATTTTTGTTAAAATATTGATCTCACTAATTAGATGAGTCTATTATGGTTGTATTCATGATATGCAATTTACGTTTGGCTAGATTTGGGCCATTCAGAGTCTGATAATCGAGGAAAGGGCATTCTTATGGACTGATTGAGCTTGGTTCGAGGTAAGTATTCTGCCTAACCTTGTGGGGGGAGGGGGACTTTCCCTTAGGATTTGAGTCTTCTATGATGATTGTAGTCCATGTACACGAGGTGACGAGTGCGTGCACAGACTTATTTGTAAAAAGTTGGCCTTTTAGGGTTCTTAAGTCCTTGTCCTTGTATTTATTGAATATGCAGTTGCTCTGTTATGATTATATATCTTAATTACTAGATTCACATCTACCTGCTTAATTAGAATCAATTTCTTCATGATTCACTATTATTGTTACTTGATTCATATGTGCCTTAATTGAAACTGTTATCTCTTTTATAGCCATGCTATCTTTTCATAACTGCTTATCTTTATTTGAAATTTATATTATTTCATCCTATAATTGTTCAGTCTTAATTGAGGTTATGATTATTTTTCCGCTGCTTATCCTTAATTGAATTGTTGAATATCCTTCGTAATTTCCCCAACCTTAAAAGAAGTCTAGATATCCTATATCTTAGTCGACTTGTTTTATTTGGCATTATTTGATTCGTGATAGCTTCCCTGTTGTTGAAGTGTATATTGTGGGATCGTTGCAACACATTAGTTTTTCCTTTGTTAAGTTGTTCTATTTACGCCTAACATTCTTTATTGTGGTTATTCCTTGTGAATTGGTTCTACCGCTTCTTTGTGAATTAAAGTTCTTGAGTTGATTTACTTGTCATACTTTGTATTATTGTCATTGTTGTTGTTGTACTTGTTGTAGTGATGCACGAGGTTTCTACCGTGCGGTTGTTATTATTGTGATGCACGAGGTTTTTACCGTGTGGTTGTTATTATTGTGATGCACGAGGTTTCTGCCACGCGATTGTTATTATGGGGTTGCATGAGGTTTCTGTCATTCTATTGTTACCATTGATATTTGCACATGCGGCGTGACAAGGCGGAATATGTATATATATATATATATATGGGTTGGGTATGTGGCGAGATAAGGTGGGAATATTATTATGCACGTGTGGCGAGACAAGGCGGGCATTTATGTTACTATTGCACACGTGGCGAGACAAGGTGGGTTGTGTCAGGGATTGATTTGTGATGATTTATGGCCTGGGGGCATTCTTGTTGTTGATATTTGTGAAGTGGTATACATACCTGTGTGAGCTTTATCTTGTGAAAGCTGTGAGAAAATATTCTATGTGATGTCCGCTCTTTTTTTTCTTATGCTTATTTGCTGATATGGACTATGGTAGGACACTTGCACAAGCATACACGTAGATAAGCACTCTTATCGGATAATAGGTGTTCTTGATATTGTTGAGCATAGATGCTCTCCCTTGTTTACTTGCGTTCTATGTGAGAATGGCTCTATTGGCACGTGAGTCGTCAGTGCGGTTATGAGATGTTATGAGGGCACAGGATGCCAAGTGTTAGAGTTCAGGTATTGAGACCCGTAAGTTGTGATTTGTCCGAGGTTCGGTACTCCGTGGAGTTGTTGACTAAAACCTAATGTAAAAGCGGTTGTAGTTGCTGAGTTATTACTTGTCCTTGCGGTATTTGTGATTTCGGATTTAGGTTGTGTTCCATTCACCTTTATGTGTCATTTTCATGATATTCCGCTAATACTTGTTGTTTCCTTCCTTATTGCCATCACTGTACTGTGAGCCATATTGCATAGTCTTTATCTGACATCATACTTCTGTTGTTCATGTACTTATATCTATTCAGTTTATTAGACCAGTGGGTGTCTTGACTGTTCCTCGCCACTACTCCACCGAGGTTAGTCTTGATACTTACTGGGTACCGTTGTGGTGTGCTCATGCTACTCTTCTACACATTGTTGTGCAGATCCAAGTACTTGTTTGTTAGCTAGCTGTGTGGACTGTTGCTGTGGAGATTCAAGGTAAACCTACTGCTGCGTTCGCAGGCTTCGGAGTTACCTTCCAGTTTTTATTTTGCACTGTTTATTCTTATTTCTGGACAGTTGTATTTAGAAGTTTTCTAGCAAATACTATGTAGAGCTTATGACTTGTACTACCAGTTTTGGGAATTGTAAAAGATTCTATTTAAATAATGTTGTTGTTTTAATTATTGTTAGGCTTACCTAGTCCCTAAGACTAGGTGCCATCACGATACCCAAACGGAGGGGAAATGGTTGTGACAGTTTTTTAGTAGTGGAAGATAAAAGCATTTGGCGTGATAAACCTCCAAGATATAGGTACGTAGTTATGTTCCTCAATTTCTTTATTCTTTCTATTTTGATTTCACCTATGTATTATATCTTGGTAATTATTAAGATTTAAATCCGGAATAAATTATTGGGGATTATATATTTTTATTTAGCAACTTATAGATGGGTTTTATGTAAACCAGTAGTGCCAAGAGAAATGTTTCAAGACATGATTGAAATAATCAGGCTTTTAAGACATTTTTCTTGTCAGCAAAAAATAATTACATCTGTTGGAAATAGCTTCTCTATTTTCACAAGAGTAGGGGTAAGGTCTGCATAGACACTACTCTCTCCAGAACCCACTATGTAGGATTACACTGGATATGTTGTTGCTGGAACAAAAATAATTACAGTCGCTAGTCAAATATACAAAACTATACACTAATTATGTATAACATATGTATATTATCCATTAATATACAAAACACATTATATTTTTTGGCTATTATTTTGGAGACAACTATACTATGTAAATACTACTTTAAGTATAAAAGGACATTTCTTCAGGTTACTATGTAAATTCTATGTAAAATATTAGAATGAAATTTCAGAGAGGTTATTGGTTTATATTCTGCTGAAGTGAGAAAGCTGAGCAAGATTATCTTGGGTCTGGTAAGTGAAGGATTAGGGTTGGAGGCAAGGTATTTTGACAAAGACCTAGGGCAGAGAATGCTTGCCAATCTTTACCCAGAGTGCCCAGATCCAAGTTTAACATTGGGAGTTGGTAGACATTGTGATCCTAATCTCATAACCATTATCCAACAAGATGCATATGTCCTTCAAATATTAAAGGATGAGAAATGGATTGGTATAGAACCTCTACCCCATGCACTTGTTGTCAATTCTAGTTTAGCTCTGACGGTAATGTTCCTTATGTAATGACCCAACTGGTCATTTTAATTTATAGAAACCCATTCCCTAAAATAAAACTCCTCGAACATGCTTTTATTAATTTATGACTCGCGGGGATGGTTGGTTCGGGATTTGGAAGTGCGTGGGTTGAAATCGGAACACTTGGGTCCTTAAGTTAACTTTAAATGGACAAGTTTGACTTCGGTCAATATGTTTTGAGAAAACGACCCCGGAATCGGGATTTGATAGTTCCAATAGGCTCGTATGATGATTTTGGACTTGGGCGTATGTCCGAATCGGGTTTTGGATAAACCGGGAGCGTTTTGATGCTTAATAGTAAAAGTCAACTATTTGAAGGTTTAAAATTCTTTAAATTTGGGTTGGAGTAGGATTTTGAGTAATTGAAGTCCGTTTGGGATTCCGAGTTTGGGAATAGTTCCGTATAGTGATTTAAGACTTGCACACAAAATTTCGTGTCATTCCGAGTAGTTTAAGTATATTTCGGCGCATTGGAAGTAAATTGAAGAACTTGAAATTCTTAAGTTTGAATCAATTTGGTAAAGGGTATGATTCTTAGATTTGATGTTGTTTTACGCGTTCCGAGAGTTCGAGCGAGTCCGTTTTATGATTTCAAACCTGTTGGTATGTTCGGGCGGGGTCCCGGGGGTCCCGAGTGTCAATCGGACGAGGCTTGGACCAAGTTGGAAATTGGGAGCCAAAACTAAAGCTCCCAGCTACTGTCAGAATCGCACTTGCGCTTAGCCAGTCACAGGTGCGACATTTACATATGCGATAGAAGCTTGCAGGCGTGGCACTCGCAGATGCGAGATTTCTTCGCAGAAGCGGAAAAGGGAAAGGGAGGCCATTGCCGCAGATGCGGAATTTTGGCGCACCTGCTATCGCGCATGTGCGAAGCAGTGTGCGCAGATGCGAGTTTGGCCAAGGCTAGTGAGACTTGCACCTGCGAGAAATTTCCGCAGTTGTGAAAGCCGTATGTGCGGTACACCTTCCGCAGGTGCGAAAATGACTGTTGGGTAGAATGTGTTAAAAATTGGGGCTCAGTCATTTTGAGCCTATTTTCTACCATTCTTGGGCGACTTTGGAGCTTTTTGAGAGGAGATTTCAACTAACAACTTGGAGGTAAGTTAATTCTACACCTTTTGAGTTAAATACATAGATTATGGGTAGATTGTAAATAGTAAATCTTAGAAATCAAGGGTTTAGATGAAAAACATAGATTTTTATAAAAATGAGATTTTAACCACGAAAATAGTTATGGAATTGGATACAAATTATATATTTGAGTTCTTGAGATTATGGATAACATTTCGATCCAAATATTTCGGGAATCCGGGCACGTGGGCCTCGGGTGAATTTTTGGAATTTTACCATTTTGGATAGAGTAATTTATTTAATAAATGAATTTTGAATTATTGAACATATATTATTTATTTTATATAACTTTTGTATAGTTTCTGATTTTTCGGCATCGAATCGAGAATTTTACGCGACATGATAATCGGAAAGTGGACTTTGAGACGAGGTAAGTCTCTTGTCTAATCTTGTGAAGGGAAAATTACCCCATAGGAATTACATTGAATAATTGTTGCTAATTGCGGGGGATACGTACGCACGAGGTGACGAGAGTCCGTGCGTAGCTACTATTAGTGCTAAAGTCCGGGTAGTTTAGGACTCAAAGCAAGAATTACTTGCGAAAATTATATTCTTTGTTTAATTAATATTAATTGATATATATATAAATATATTGTAAATTGTTAGATAAATATATTAAAGGATGGAAATCTCATATGCTTGATTTTCTGTTTAAATTAATTAATTGTTAAAAGAAATTGTTCTTCCTCCCGAATTTATCTTATAATAAATATACTCTCCTTCCGGAGGTACATAAGAAAATGTCCTCCTTTCTTGTGGAGAGGGCCGAACGCCTCGGCAGGATAGATGCATCTATAGATCGTGCCGCGCGTCCCTCGGCAGTGTACACGACAATCTGGATCGGGTCGTACGCCCTCGGCAGAAATCGTACAAAATAATAATAATTACACGATACTTTAATAGTTATTTCAGCTTGCGAAGCTAATTGATATATTGGAGAATCCTAAATTTAATGAATTATTATTCCTGCTTGTTAAGAATGTAATTGTTATTCCTGTAAATAAGATTAATTGATAAATTGGAAATAATTTGAATTTAAGGAATTTAATTAATATATTGATAATTGTTGCATTTGAAGGAATTTTATTATTTCCGTTGATTAAATAAATTATTGTAAATTTTGTAAATCATGCTGATTTAAATATCCTAGTTGTATTTCAATTATTATTATTGACCCATAGTGAGTGTCAAAGTCAGCCATCTCGTCTCTACCACTTCGAGATTAGGCTTGATACTTACTGGGTACACGTTGTTTACGTACTCATACTACACTTGCTGCACTTTTTTGTGCAGGACCTGAGGCAAGTACTAGTAAGGGACCTATCGTCTTACACCCAAGTTATCCAGGGGCATAGTAGTGAGCTGCACTTTCTGAGCCGTTCTGCAACTACTAGTGTCTCTCCTTGTATTTTTCATTCTATCTATTTTTATTTCAGACAGTATTTGAGGTTTTGTATAATCTACTAGATGCTCATACACTTGTGACACCAGGTCTTGGCACACACATTTGTAGAATTTGGTGTTTTATTATTTTCTTGGTTTTAAATTTTGTCAATATATGCTTAATTTATTAAGTTGGCTTGCCTAGCGGTAGTTTGGGGCGCCATCACGACCTATAGGTGAAACTGGGTCGTGACAACATGGTATCAGAGCACTGGGTTCACGTAGGTCTCACAAGTTATGAGCAGTCCTAATAGAGGCTTGCGGATCAGTACGGAGACGTCTGTACTTATCTTTGATAGGATATAGGGTGTTAGGAAATTACCGTTCTTCATATTCCATCGTGCAATTGATGTAGTTCTAAATATCATTCTCTTATTCTTTCTCAGATGGTGAGAACGCACTCGAATGAGGTTCCAGGCCAGGGAAGAGCTACTCCCCCAGTTACTAGAGGCCGAGGCAGAGGCCAAGGGAGGGCTCCAGCCCGTGGTAGAAGGTGAGGACATCCCAGGACTGTTCTAGTTATGCCGCCAGTGGGTCCAGCAGAGAACCCCATTGTTGAGGAACAGGATGAGGTGACTGTGGCAGATCCATCTCTGGTGGATTTCACATCTGCACCGGGACTTCAGGATATCATGGGTCGTATGCTGCGGTTCATGGACAATATGACTCAAGACGGTTTATTTCCGGCAGACACAGCCACATCTCAGGCGGTTGGGGGAGCACAGACCCCTACCGCGCAAGCTTATGGACAGGAAGCTGTTGTATATTAGACCCAGGGTGCACTACCCGTGGGTGGAGCCCAGCCAGTGGCAGCAGCTACACCTGAGCCCAGGACAGCTGTAGCCGCCGATCCTCAGAAACCATTGGACCGATGGACTAGACTACATCCTCCTGGCGTTGGGGTTGAGCTACATGAGGATCCATAGCACTTCATTGATCGTTGCAGGGACAGACTACACAACATGAGGTTATTGGAGTCTCATGGGGTAGACTTTGCTGCTTTTCAGCTAGAGGGCAGAGCCCGTATATGGTGGCAGTCTTATGTTCTTGGCAGACTAGGAGATTATCCTCTCATGACTTGGGACAGGTTCACCCGTATCTTCCTGGATAGGTATATTCCACCCTCCCAGAGGAAAGCGTTACGGTTTCAATTTGAGCAGCTCCAGCAGGGTCAGATATCAGTGACTGATTATGAGGCGAGGTTTTCTGAATTATCTTGCCATTCACTTATGATACTCCCTACTGAGGCGGAGAGAGTGTGGAGGTTTGTAGCCGGTTTACATACTGGCATTCAGGCCATTATGGCTCGAGAGGTTGAGATGGGTACTTCTTATGAGCTAGTTGTGGAGATAGCCCGGAGGATTGAGGGTGCGCGTCAGCGGAGCAGAGAGCAGATTATGAGAGATAAGCGGTTCAGGTACTTTGGAGAGTTAAGAGGTGCTCCGTATGGGGGAAGAGGTCAGTTCATGAGGGGGCAGTCCAGCAGACCCCTATTTCCAGCACCACCACCTCCTCGGGGTACTCCAGTGCGACCTTATCTCAATGCTATACCAGAGAGTTCTTACTGCCCACTAGCTATTCAGGGTCCTCCCAGTGGGTATTCAGGTACCCAGGGCCAGACTCATAGCCAGCAGTCCATCGCACCGAAGAGTTGTTATGAGTGCGATAATCCCAGTCACATGTGGAGGTTTTGCCCCAGGCTTCGGGATAGACCAGTATAGCAGGGTCAGCAGCCTATGCTTATCGGACCAGTTGCCCCACCAGTAGTCCGACCACCAAGAGGTGGAGGACAGGTGGGAAGGGGTTGTCCTAGAAGTGGAGGTCAGCCAGTTGGCGCTCCAGCTCGGTTCTATGCTTTTTCGGCTAGACCAGATGCAGAGGACTCAGATGCAGTGATTATAGGTATTATTTCTGTTTGCGGAAAAGATGCCTTAGTGTTATTTGATCCAGGATCCACTTATTTATATGTGTCATCTCTATTTGCTCTATTCCTGGGTGTTTCTCGTGAGTCCTTGAGTACTCCTATTTATGTGTCCACTCCTGTAGGCGATTCTGTTATTGTGAACCGGATCTACCGGTCTTGTATTATTACATTCAGTGGTTATGAAACTAGAGCAGATCTCTTATTGCTCAATATGACTTATTTTGAAATTATTCTTCGTATGGACTGGTTATCTCCATATCATGTTATTCTAGATTATCATGCCAAAACTTTTACCTTGGTTATTCCATCTTTTCCTAGGCTAGAGTGGAAGGGTTCGTCGGTTAGTTCATTTAATCGGGTTATTTCCTTTATAAAGGCTCAACACATGGTTGAGAAGGTTGTTTGGCTTATCTAGCCTATGTTCAGGATACTACTGCAGAGACTCCGGCTATTGATTCAATGCCAGTAGTTCGGGAGTTCTCTGATGTATTTCCCTCAGATCTTCCAGGTATGCCACCTGATCGGGATATTGATTTCCGTATTGACTTAGCTCCAAATACTCAGCCTATATCTATTCCACTATATCGCATGGCTTCGAAAGAATTGAAAGAATTGAAAGAACAACTTGAAGAGTTACTAGCCAAAGGGTTCGTCAGACCGAGTGTATCCCCTTGGGGTGCACCAGTATTATTTGTGAAGAAGAAAGATGTCACAATCCGAATGTATATTGATGATCGCCAATTGAACAAAGTTACTATTAAGAACAAGTACTCGTTGCCGTGTATTGATGACCTATTTGACCAGTTACAGGGTGCTAGGGTGTTTTCTAAGATCGACTTGAGGTCGGGGTATCATCAGTTGAAGATTCGAGATTCGGATGTTTCGAAAACTTCTTTCCGTACTAGATACGGTCATTATGAGTTTCTGGTAATGTCTTTCGGTATAACTAATGCCCCGGCAGCGTTTGTGGATCTGATGAACAGGGTATTCAGGCCATATATTGATTCGTTTGTCATTGTCTTTATTGATGATATTTTTATCTACTCGCGCAGTAAGGAGGAACATGAGCAGCATATGAGAGTAGTGCTTCAGACATTGCGGGAACAAAAGCTATATGCTAAGTTCTCTAAATGTGAGTTTTGACTAGAGTCTGTAGCATTTTTGGGACATATTGTATCGGGCAAAGGTATTAAAGTTGATCCCAAAAAGATTAAGGCAGTTCAGAATTGGCATCGACCCACTTCGGCAACTGAGATCAGGAGTTTTCTGGGTTTAGCAGGTTATTATCATCGGTTTGTGGAAGGTTTTTCATCTATTGCAGCACCTTTGACAAAATTAACCCAGAAGTGTGTTCAGTTTCGATGGTCTGATGATTGTGAGTCAAGCTTTCAAAAGCTCAAGACAGCATTGACTACAGCACCAGTGTTAGTGTTACCTTCCGGTTCGGGAATGTATATAGTGTATTGCGACGCTTCACGCATTAGTTTGGGTTTTGTATTAATGCAGGAAGGGCGAGTTATTGCATATGCTTCATGTCAGTTGAAGCCCCACGAGCAGAATTATCCGGTACATGATTTGGAGTTAGTTGCGATTGTTCACGCCCTTAAGATTTGGAGGCATTATCTTTATGGGGTATCCTGTGAAGTTTATACTAATCATCGCAGTTTGCAGCATTTGTTCAAGCAGAGAGACCTAAATGTGAGGCAGCACAGATGGCTGGAATTACTAAAAGATTATGATATAACTATCCTATATCATCAAGGTAAAGCAAATGTAGTTGCAGATGCCTTGAGTTGAAAGACGGAGAGTATGGGTAGTTTGGCTTTCATTTCAGCAGAAGAGAGGCCATTAGCTTTGGATATCTATTCCTTGGCCAACAGACTTGTGCGGCTAGATATTTCAGAGCCTAGCCAAGTTCTTGCATGTGTCATAGCTCAGTCTTCACTATTTGAGCAGATCAAGGCTCGCCAGTATGATGACCCACACTTAATGGTTCTTTGAGAAACGGTACTACGAGGTGGTGCCAAGGAAGTTACTATTGGTGCGGATGGTGTTCTGCGACTCCAGGATCGTCTGTTTGTTCCTAATGTGGATGAACTAAGGAAAAAGATCCTGGAAAAGGCACACAATTTTAGGTATTCTATTCATCCAAGTGCTATGAAGATGTATCATGACTTGAGGCAACATTATTGGTGGTGACGAATAAAAAAGGATATAGTTGAGTACGTAGCTAGGTGTCTAAATTGCCAGCAAGTTAAATATGAGCACTAGAGGACAGGTGGCCTACTTCAGCAGATGACTATACCAAGTGGAAATGGGAACGAATTACTATGGACTTTGTAGTTGGGTTGCCGTGGACCTTGAGGAAGTTTGATGCAGTTTGGGTGATTGTTGACAGGTTGACCAAGTCGGCACATTTTATTCCTGTTGTGACTACGTATACTTCAGAGAGGTTGGCCCAGATTTATATTCAGGAGATAGTTCGGTTGCACGGTGTGCCTATTTCCATCATATCAGATAGAGGCCCTCAGTTTACTTCACATTTTTGGAGAGCATTACAGAGTAAATTAGGGACCCGTGTAGAGCTCAGCATAGCCTTTCATCCGCAGACCGATGGGCAGTCAGAGCGGACAATTCAGAT
>AWOL01S0005839.1:59038-71257 GCA_000715115.1 Nicotiana otophora
AGGATTTTATACCTAGAATAACATAGCCTCATGCCGGATTCCTAGTAGGAATATTTGTTTGCATCACGTGCATTTGACTTTGGGGACTCAACACAGGGGTTGGGTCCGTCTAGAACAGATGTACTCGATAATTAAAAGAAGATCCTAATGCTCTTATGTGCTACATGTACATTATGTTTGATTCAGCTTATGCATGTTGACCGATTTCTAAAACATAAAAATAAGAATTGAGAGAAAACCAGAAGGAAGCAAATATGAGAGAGAAAATTTACCCGATTTGTAAACAACCTCGGTATTTGAAAATTCAAAAACCCTGTCAAAATTTTACCCCAAAACGATTATTACAAAATAAGATTGATTTTTTCCCAAAAATAAAAGTGTCACTCCATTCCTTTCATATTGACCAAACTATGTGGGTATGATTCTCACCGGATGTGAGATACGTAGGTAAACTTCATCGGTTCCGACCCCAATTTTCAAAAATCCAAAAATAAATTCATTTAATTTCTTCTTTAGAAGTGTTTCCTTAGAAAATCTCAAATAAATTTTTTTAAATCCAAAACAAATAAAAAAAAGCTTTCTTTATAGAAGTCTTTCCTTTGAAAAAAGAAACAAGTCAAATCAAAATCCAAAAATATTTTCTACCTTGTTTTAGAAATCTTTCTCCCAAAAATTCAAAAAGAAAATCCAAAACAATATTTTCTTTCCTTTCAAAAATTCTCAAAAAACAAAAACCCAAAGAGATCAAAATCAAAAAATATTTTCTTTATTGCTAATTTTCAATAAAAAGAGTTAGTTTATTTACTTTATTGAATAAAAGACTCTCCAAAAAAAGAGTTAGTTTATTTACTTTTTTACTAATCTTCCTAAACTACGTAATGATCTGATCCATGCGGCATCATGATATGTAGGCAATCCCCATCGGATTCGATCATAGTCATAAATATATTGAGTGAAAACATAAACCGAAAAAAATATTGAGTGAAAAAGAAAGAAAAGAGTGACAATATATAACAGAGAAAAACAAAAAAAAGAGAAAGAAAAAAGCAATCAAGATTTGAAAACAAAAAAAGAAACAAATAAAGAGCCTCCCCAGAAGGAATCAGTTCAACCCTATCGGTGAATCATACTTGAGCATGTTCCAAAAGCTAGTCAGGCTTCGCACCGGGCTAATGCTAGTTGTGAATACCACTCTGGAGCAGTGGGACATGATACGGAAGATTGTTGGATTCTTAAGAGAGCAGTGGAAGACCTCATCGAGGTCAAGACAATAATGCTTAGGGATGAAGAGGCCCCTAATATAATGAACAATCCTCTGTCTACTCACACCAATGGGCCAGTAGTCGGAATGACCTGTGAAGATAAGGAATTTGATCAAGCACTGAAAGCCACTGTAGCCATTGCCGCGGCAGAAGAGAAACCTAAAAACGGGCGCCAAACCTGAAAAGTTCTCTGTCAGATGGGAGTCTCGGTAGCCGGTCTAGCTATCTTTTCTGTGTCTGGATTATTTCAGGGTGTAATCCGGATATTTTACTTTTATTGTCTTACTTTTTGATGTAAACCCTTCAATCTTTAAAACTTTTTTAAAAAAATCAAATCAAATGAAATTAATATTTCATTATACATGAATGTCTCTTTTCTTAATCTTGTCACATTCCTTATTCTCTTAAAAGTTCTGTTAATGCAGATTTGTTTTAAACATGACATGCTTGCGAACTTCATGCCTAGACCCTAAAATGTTGTTAGACCTCGAAATAATGAATCAAGAAGCAGAATGTGTTGAAGATAAGGCTTGTGAGAAAATAAATAAAAAATTGAAACAGTAGGCCTAGGCCAAGTCCGGATGAAATCAGAAAAAGTTAAAATTCCCTCTCTTCAGATCATTGTTGAAGCCGAGATTGAGGAGAAAGATTGGGTCAAGAATCGATTGGAATAATTGACGCTGATTGATGAAAAGCGATTGGCCGCAGTTTGTCACGTGTAGTTATACCAACAAAGAATGGCCAGTGCCTACAACAAGAAAGTGCGGCCAATAAAATTTGAAGTGGGGCAACTCGTTCTGAGATGTATCCTCCTGCATCATGAAGAAACTAAAGGAAATTGGCTCCAAATTGATGCAGTCAAAAAGGTACTATGTTTGACCCATCACACAGCTTTAATGCTCTTTGATTGGGATGACGAAGGCTTTCATTCTCGCTACCCAAACACCATTAACCCTTTTTGCCAACCCTTTGAGCCGGTTACGTTTATTTTATTACCCTCTTTGGAACCTGAAGGAGTTATTGAAAAAAAAAACAAGAAAGAAAAAAAAAAGAAAAAAAGGAAAAGGAAAGAGAAAGAAAACAGAACACACAGAAAGACAAAAGAAAAAAAACAGTTCATGTTACCTTGAACTACGCTCGACTTGATTCCGAAAGGATACGTAGGCAGTCTCTCTCTGGAGTTCAGTCACATCAAAATAAAAATCCACATTTCCAAAAAAAAAGAAATTAAAACCGGGGCAGATGTTACAATTGGTTCGGTGATGGTTTCGCCTGAAAGGTTCCAAAGTTGTAATTCAATCCAAATTCTTTTTACCCAAATCCTTTTCAAGTCCTTCCGATCAATCAATGAGAATGTTCAAGAATTGGAGGATACAGTTACTTGGATCTAATACAATAAAATGAGAAAAGTAAAATAAGAGAGTCTTATTGGTAAAAAACCTCACGGGCACTGCAAGGCGATGAAGAGTAAAGAAACCAAAATGAGAGTTTTGTTAGTGAAAACTCTCAAAGAGCACTATAAGGCGATGACAAGAAGAGAAATAAGAGAGGTTAGTTGGTGAAAACCCGCAAAGGGCGCCACCGATCGAAAAGAGGATCCTCACGCCCATTGGCATTGACACAGTCCTAGGCAAGGTTTCTCGGTTTCAAGGCAAAAGTTGTGATGAATTTCTGAGAGTCGTACAATGGACACAGATCGGGCATCCAGTCCAAAAGGCATGTCATGTTCATTGAAGTCCGCATATACTCCAGACAAGGCCTTCTTTCCTTCCCCCTAAAGGGATATCTCTTATCTAAATTCATTGTCTATTCCATTGTTTGTTATTCTTTGAATCCCTTTCGGTCTAACTCTGTTTCAAAACTAAGGAAAAAAAGGGATAGCAAGACTGGTTTACAGGGCTTTCATTTGATACAAGCTAATATTCAAGAGGCACCCAGCCTTGGCAGGGGCATCAAGTCAACCCTGATTGGCCATGGTGGCTGATGCTTTGAAATAAAAAACTCTTGAAATGAGGAAATCAAATTGAAAGTGCATACAAGGCAAAATGAAGTTGAATAGGTTAAGTCCCAAGTGGCTAACTGTTTTGGCAAAGTTTGAAAAGCCAAAGGTTCCCCAATGCTCTGAAATTGAAAGTTTTGGAGGAAAGAAGTCGAAAATGAAATTCCACAAAGGCAAAATAAAGTTGAAAAGATTAAATCCCACGGAACAACCGTCATGTAAAAGTTTGAAAAGTCAAAGGTTCTTTGGGGCCAGAAATACGAGTGGTATTCATGAAACATCTAGTGGCAAGTTGAAATCATCATCAAAAGAAGATGGGCAGAAAGCCAAGCTGCCAAAGACATCAAGGCCACAAACTGACCACCACTTTGAACACTCATGATTTTTCTTCGTTTGCAGTACGAACAAAGCAGTGCAGAATGGCGATTCCTAAAGGACGAATGTCACCAAAGGTAAGTTTCGCAAAATCTCCATTTTTCTTTTATTTTCAGCATGCATCACTCATAGCAGGTTATTTTACGTAGCTTAACCCGGGTAGAACCTTTTCGCCTAGGGGATCCAGGTCATAGTTCCGGGTAGAAGTACTATTCGCTCAGGTTGTTTTTTGTAGCTTAACCCAGGAAGAACTTTTTCGCCTAGAGGGGTCCATCTCATAGTTCCGGGTAGAAGTACTCTTCGCTCAGGTTGTTTTACGTAGCTTAACCCAGGTAGAACCTTTTCGCCTAGGGGGATCCAGCTCATAGTTTCCGGGTAGAAGTACTCTTCGCTCAGGTTGTTTTACGTAGCTTAACCCAGGTAGAACCTTTTTGCCTAGGGGGATCCAGCTCATAGTTTTCGGGTAGAAAAAGTGTTCGCTCAGGCTTATTTTTCGTAGCTTAACCCAGGTAGAACTTTTTCGCCTAGGGGGATCCAACGCATAGTTCCGAGTAGAAGTACTCTTCGATCAGCTTGTTTTACGTAGCTTAACCCAGGTAGGACCTTTTCACCTAGGGGGATCCAGCTCATAGCTCCGAGTAGAAGTACTCTTCGCTCAGGTTATTTTACGTAGCTTAACCCAGGTAGAACCTTTTTGCCTAGGGGGATCCAGCTCATAGTTCCGGGTAGAAGTACTCTTCGCTCAGGTTGTTTTACAGTAGCTTAACTCAGGTAGAACCCTTTTGCCTAGGGGGATTCAGCTCATAGTTCCGGGTAGAAGTACTTTTCACTCAAGTTGTTTTACAGTAGCTTAACCTAGGTAGAACATTTTCGCCTAGGGGGATCCAGCTCATAGTTTCGGGTAGAAGTACTCTTCGTTCAGGATGTTTTACATAGCTTAACCCAGGTAGAACTTTTTCACCTAGGGGGATCCAGTTCATAGTTCCGGGTAGAAGTTCTCTTCGCCCACGATGTTTTACGTAGCCTAACCCAGGTAGAACCTTTTCGCCTAGGGGGATCCAGCTCATAGTTCCAGGAAGAAGTACTCTTCCCCCAAGCTGTTTTTCGTAGCTTAACCCAGGTAGAACCTTTTCGCCTAGGGAGATCCAGCTCATAGTTTCGGGTAGAAGTACTCTTCGCTCAAGTTGTTTTATGTAGCTTAACCCAGGTAGAAACATTTCGCCTAGGGGGATCCAGCTCATATTCCTGGTAGAAGTACTCTTCGCCTTGGCTCGTTTTTCGCAGTTTAACCTGGGTAGAACCTTTTCGCCCAGGGGATTCATTTTCATTTCAGTAATATAGGGCACCAACCCCTTGTTACAATTTTTTTCCGTAATACATGGTGCCATTCCCCGGTTACATTTCCTTTTAGTAATACAGGATGCCATCCCATGATTATATTCTTTTTAGTAATACAGGATACCAAACTCTGATTACATTCTTTTTCCGTAATACAGGGTACCAACCCCTGGTTACATTCCTTACCAATATCAGGGTACACCAATCCCTGGTTTCTTTTCCAACATAGGGTCTCTACTCCCTAGTTGATGATTATTTTAGATATAGGGTCTCCACTCTCTAGTCTTTTTTTTAACATAGGGTCTCCACTCCCTAGTTTCTTTTTCAGCATAGGGTCTTCACTCCCTAGTTGACTTTATTTTTAGACATAAGCACTCCCTAGTCACTTTTCCAACATAGGGTCTCCACTCCCTAGTTGATTTTTATTTCAGACATATGGTCTCCATTCCCTAGTCGCTTTTCTAACATAGGGTCTCCACTCCCTAGTTTCTTTCATTTTAGACATAGGGTCTCCATTCCCTAGTCTCTGTTTTGTTTTTCGGGGTACACCATTCCCGACCTTTTATTGCTTTTAATAAAGAAGTAGTTTAGAATTTTGTTACAATAACTCACAAAATTTTCCTAGTGCAAACTGGGGCAGAAAATTTTTGTTTGTTTGTTTGTTTTGGTGTCTGAGTAGGTTTTACCTCGAGGCAGGGGGTTCGAGATGACCAATAGAAGAAGTCTCAATTCAGAATAAAAGAAAAGAAAAAGTAGGTGAATCTAAAATACAAAAGCAGTTGAAAGATGTGGAGTGCTCAAGACATGAATGAAGCCACGAGCATTGGAGTCCCGTTTTGCTTAGAAGAAGCTATAGAACAATGAACTAGAACCTATAACTTGTGAGCATCAAAGTTAAGATTAGAGTCTTCATGAAGAACCAGCCAAGACTCAAGATCAAGTTTCAGAAGACTCATAGATAGGAATCTTGTAACTCATAACTAATAGGCTTGTTTAGTTTCTTTTTTATTTTGATATAATAGCAGGACCGCGGACCGGAGCCTCGACGGAACCTCACTCGACTCCTCAACTCATCATTCCACCATTCTCCTTGAACTACATGCGACCTGATTCCCCTATAACCCGAGATATGTAGCCTGCCCAAAACCAGGACTCGGTTGCAACCTATCTTTTATTTCTTTTCCTTTTCAATAACAGTTTGGTCAAAACATTAGTCGCATGGCTCACCTAGTCTTTGCCTGAAACTCTTCATGTTTCCAAGCAAAGAGGGGTAGTTGTGAGCACCTAATTATTGACTATATTTGAATATTTACCACCTTCTACTATGTAAATATATTTAGAAATTTAATATATATATTTTTAGCTTTGTTACATTTTTTGTATATAGGGTAAGAATTACAAATAATTTAAAAGGTCAAATTATAAATATTAGTATTATTTTTATTTTTTATCTTTATTTTAAAATAAAATAAATTTAAAAAACCGAAAATATTAAATATGTTTATAATTTTTGGATGGGAATAAAATAATAGAAAAATAAAAAGTATGGAATAAAAAAGTAAAAGTAAAAGTAGGTGGAAATGGTTTAATAAAAAAGTAAAAGAAAGTGAAACATTAAAAAACTAAAATTAAAAGAATGTAGAATTTTTAAAAATGAAAAGAAAAAGAAAGTTGAAATTAAAAAAGAAAATTAAAACAAAATAGAAATTAAAAAAAAAAGTAAAATAAGTGGAAATGAAAAAAAAAGAAAAGTAAAATAAGTGGAAATAAAAAAACGAAAAGGAAAATAAGTGAAAAAAAAAATTAAAAAAACAAAAGAAAAGCAAAAAGTGGGAAATCAAAAAAAGAAAAGTAAAGAAAAGTGGTGAATTATTTTTTTAAAAAAAAGAAGAAAAATGGGAAGTGGGAATTATTTTTAATTAAAAAATAGTAAAATAATTTAACAAATCTGAAAAAATTCCGAATTTTGTTTTCTATAAATAGAAGAGAAATGTGAGGAGAGAGGGGTATGGAGAAGGAGAAAAAGAAGGGAGGAGGGAATTGAGAGAATTTTATTTTCTTCTTTTATGCTAAATGAATATTTACTCGTGTCATTCTTTCTTTGTCTCTTCTTTCAAAATATCTAGCTATTCATCAACAAAAACCCAACAAAAATATTTCATAACATCCCTTTTTTTACTCGCCAAAAAGTGAAGTCAATAGTCGAGGTCAAGGATTCCGTTGGAGCTCCGTTCACTAGCTTTGATGTTCTTCTTCGCTTATGCTTGTTCGACGTTCGTCTGAGTTACTGTACCTGTTCTTGAAAACTCATTTAATTGGAAATTTTGTATTAAAGGTTTATTCTTTCCTCTATTCTTTTAATCTTATTTCATGTGATTTTATTTATTTGCCTTTAAACTTTATAAATAATAATGTAAATTAGCCCTTAAATGCTATATACTTAATCATGTTTCTAGAAATATTATATTCAAACTTGCTTTAAAGTTGGGAAGATTTGGACCGTACTAAGATTGGGCTTCAATTGTTGGATTGTAGGGTATTGGTATATGATGGATTATTTATTCAAATATCTAAAATCATACACTTCTTCCACAATTAATTCCATAATTCATGATCTTACAATAACCTCAAAAATATAGGAAGAATAATGAACACCTATAGAGTGCTTAGGCACGCCTTTAATTAGTTTATCGCGATTATGTATACGTTCGCGTGACATAATTGTGATTTCCAAAAATAAAACCGAAGTATGTGTTAACTTTGGCCAAAACAATCTTAATAAATAATAAAATGCTATTAATTGTGTACACGTACGCATGACATAATTTTGACACAATAAACGAAGCGGATTCACACACGTGATTCGTTTCAAAGAAAATTTTATATTTTAGTAATAAGAGAACATAGGTAAAATATGAGAACCAATAAAACACAGTTTATCTAAAATTAATTCAAGCCAAGTTGTAGTCAATAAAGCGACCGTGCTAGAACCACATGACTCGGGGAATGCCTTACACCTTCTCCCCGGTCAACAGAATTTCTTACCCGGACTTTGTTTTCGCAGACCAATAATAATAGACTCAAACCTTACTTTAACTAGGGATTCAAATAAAAGGTGTCTTGGAACACCCAAAAAATCAATTCCAAGTGGCGACTCTGTAAAATAAAATAATCCTTATTCAAATTTGTCACTTTAATTGAAAAAATTCTTTAACCCACAACAATCCATAATACATATCTTTTAGGGTAAAAAGAAGGTGTGGCACCTGATGCAACCCCATCATAACCGAAAAATGGTCCAAGTCCCCACCTACCGTCCTCACTCGGGTCTTTACTCCATCATACACTTCCTTAGTCAACCTAACTTAGGCAACATGTACACCTCTAGCCTCCAAATATCTCCACAAAACCTTCCGCGGAACTTTATCATACGCCTTTTCTAAGTCGAAGAAAATCATATGCAAGTCCTTCTTTCTCTCTCTATACTGCTCCATCACTCTCCTAACAATGTGGATGTCTTTTGTAGTTGAACGCCCCGGCATAAACCCAAACTGGTTCTCGGAAATAGACACACTCCTCATCACCCTTAGTTCTACCACTCTCTCCCAGACTTTCATAGTATGGCTAAGCAGCTTGATACCCCGATAATTATTGCAATTTCGAATATCCCCCTTGTTCTTGTATATAGAAACTATCGTTCTCCAACTCGACTCTTAAGGCATCTTCTTCTTTTTAAAGACGCAACAACTTTTCTTCTTCCTCTTTTCATTAAGGTTCTTCAAATTCTCCATATCCTACCTCCCAACTTTGTATCTTCTTCTGAAATTTACATTAATAACTATTCTTCCTTTAGCTTCAAATGTCTTACTCTTCTTCTACTTCTTCTCTTGGCCAAGGTCATGTTATTGAAGATTAATTACCAACTATTTTACTACTATGACACCTATGAATGACGGTTATAACTTCTACAAATGTTGTTGTTCTGAGAAGAATGGTTGTCGTTATTGGGAATGGCGCGATGAACAATTTCTACCTCACGTGTCAATGTTTATCCTTAATAAACAAATTTCATTAGACGTCCTTCATCAAGAAAAGAACAAGTTAAAGCAGACTGTGGCTGATATGGTTCATAGCAAAGTTGCAGATTTGAACAAAAACATCTGCTTTGGAGGAGAAAAGTTCCAATTTGGAATTAAAAGTTAATCGATTGAGAAAATTACTGTTATGCACATGAGCTACTTTTGTATTTTTTGCCACCGTCAAGATGATTAATTGAGAAGTGGGTGACAAATGGTGATGAAGTATTTCAACATTCTGCATATTTCTACTTTTTTGATGTCAAGTATGTAACGACCCGGCCGGTCATTTTGCAAAATCTAAGTCCCGTCCGGTGGCATAAGGCCCTGAGCAGCTTCGTATTATGTGTCTTGACTTACGTTCATGGTTGAATTCAATTATTGAGTGATTCGAAGTGATTTGGGACACTTAGTCCCTAAATGAGAGCTTAAGTCTTAGAATTTGGACCGTAGTCAGAACTGTGTGAAGATGGATCCGGAATGGAATTCTGTCGACTCCGTTAGCTCCGTTGAGTGATTTTGAGCTTAGGAGCGCGTCCGGAATGTGTTTTGGAGGTCTGTAGTAGATTTAGGCTTGAATTGGCGAAAGTTAGATTTTCGGCAATTTCGGCCGATAGTGGAAATTTTGATATCGAGCTCGGAATGGATTTCCGAAAGTGGCTGTGGGTTCGTAGTTTTATTTGTGACATGTGTGCAAAATTTGAGGTCATTCGGACGTGGTTGGTAGGTTTCGGCATCGGTTGTAGGAATTTAAAGTTTTAAGTTCTTTAAGTTTAAATTGGAAAGTGATTCGTGATTTAACATTAGTTGATGTGATTTGAAGGCTCTACTAAGTTTGTATTGTATTTTAGAATTGGTTGGTATGTTTGGTTGAGATCCTAGGGGGGCTCGGGTGAGTTTCGAGTGCTTAACGGATCAAAAGTTGGATTTGTGTTGCTGCTGAAGTCTTCAGGCATCTATCATTTTCGCACCTGTGGTGGAGAGACCGCAGGTGCGTGATCGCACATGCGGGAAAGCAAGCGCAGAAGCGGAAAAATGGAAGAGTGCCAGGGGTCGCAGGTGCGAGGTGAATTCCACATCTGCGATGCCCGCAAATGCGTTAGGGTCATGCAGGCGCGGAGGAGATCGCAGAAGCGGACAATAGTCCGCAGGCGCGCACTCGTAGGTGCAGCCTTTTTTCCGCAGAAGTGGACCCAGCCTCTTAAGTCGTTTCCGCACCTGCGAAGGCAATTCTGCAGGTGCGACCCAAGGTTCGCAGATGCGGAATAACTGGGCAGAAAAGGGGCAGATTCGAAGGTTTGAAGTTCACTTCACAAATTTGATTGAAAGCTCGGTAGAAGGTGGAATTTGGAGAGATTTTCGGATGAAGTTTTTGGGTAATGATTCTTAACTCCCTTATGGTTATATTCCACTAATCTATGCTAGAATGCATCGTTTAAATTCGGATTTGGGGTGAACAATTGAGAAAAGTTCTTAGGCCGAAATTTGGGGTTTTGATCGAGATTTTGGTGTCGGATTTTAGTAAATTTGATATTGTTAGACTCGTAAGTGAATGAGCTTTCATATTTTATGACTTTTACCCGATTTCGAGACGTGGGCCCGTGTCGACCTTTTAGGGCAAATTTCGTAATTTTTGTTAAAGTATTGATTTAATTAATTAGATGAGTCTATTATGATTGTAAATATGATATGAATTGCTTTTGGCTAGATTTGGGCCATTCAGAGCCGGATATTCGTGGAAATGGCATTCTTACGGATTGATTGAGCTTGAATCAAGGTAAGTATCTTGCCTGACCTTGTGTGGGGGAACTACCCCTTAGGGTTTGAGTCATCTATGTTGATTGTAGTCTGTGTACGCGAGGTGACGAGTGCGTGCTCAGACTTATTTGTGGAAAGTTGGCCTTTTAGGGTTCTTATGTCCTTATATTCACTGTGTATGATATAGTTTTTAATATGTTTGAATTCCTATTTTCTAGTTTCACCTCTACATGCTTTGATTAGAGATAATTGCTTTAGGATTCACTCTTACTGTCTATTTGACCCTTATTCGACTTAATCAAAGATTTTACCTCTTCTATCGTCGTGCTATAGTTTTCATAACTGCTTATCTTTAATTGAAATCATTATTTTCTCATCCTATAATTGTTTAGTCTTAATTGGAGTTATGATTATCTTCCGCTACTTATCCTTACTTGAACTGTTGAATTTTCCTCGTAATTGCTCGACCTCAAAAGGAGTTTAGATAACCTATATCTTAGTTAACTTGCCATTATTTGGAACTATTTGACTCGTGTTGGCTTCTTATTGTTGATTGAATATTGTGGAATTGTTGCTATATTTTTGTTTTGCTTCCCCTTGTTAAGTTGTTCTCCTTGTGCCTAGCATTCTTTACTGTGGTTATTCCTTGTGAATGAGTTCTACCGTTCTTGTGATTTAAATTCTTGAGTTGATTTGCTCGTCGTACCTTGCATTTCTGTCATTGTTTCTTTTGTAGTCGTTGTTGTGATGTACGAGGTTTCTGTCGTGTTATAGTTGTTATCTCTGTTGTTTGCGTTGCATATTTAAATTGGGACTACGGACGTATTCCGGGAGATCCCCCAGGACTGCATATTTAAATTGGGACTACGGACGTATTCTGGGAGATCCCCCAGCACTGCATATTTAAATTGGGACTACGGACGTATTCTGGGAGATCCCCCTGTCTTGCATAATTAATTTGGGACTACGGGACGGTATCCCGGTAGATTTCCCCTATGGTTATATCTGTATTCAGAGTTGCTAATATTCCATGCTTAGGTATCACAGGGTGACTTATACGCGAAGGATATTACTTGAAGAGTTTATATTTAAAAAGTATTTATCTTGAAGGAACTATGTTTGAAGATATGTATTTGAAACAGTTATACTTGAAAAGTATTTATCTTGAAAGAACTATGTTTGAAGGCTAATTATTTGAAAAGTTTATATTTGAAAGGTTTTATCTTGAAAGAACTATGTTTGAAAGATATTTATTTGAAGGAAGTATATTTCAAAAATAATTTCTTATTGGAAAGGATTATATTCTAAAGACCTCAATTTAAAAACTTACGGGTGAAAGTTTACACTTGAAGGATTTGACTAATTTATTGGGGTTGTTGGCTGAGACCTGATGTGAAAACTATTGCAGCTG
>AWOL01S0005839.1:75705-95360 GCA_000715115.1 Nicotiana otophora
TATATATATATATATAGTTTGTTAGTCAACAGAGTGGTCAAACTAAATTCTTTGAAATACACACGTACATATGTCACCACCCGAAATTCCCACCTCCGGGACCGTGATGGCGCCTAATATTGCATTTGCTAGGCAAGTCAATGTTAGAATAATTTTAGTCATTTTTAACAATTCAATTTAATTAATAATAAAGAAACCAAATAATTGGAATAAAATCTGAACTAAAGTGAATAAACCAAAATAATAACGATGTCTAAATACCATCCCATGACTGGTATCACAAGTGCACGAACTACTAGAATAATATAAATAAAGATCTGAATAAAAATAAAGCCGTCTGAAAGAAAATATACATCTAAGATAAAGTAGAAAGGGACTTTAGAGTTGTGAACGCCGTGCAGCTATACCTCAAGTCTCCTCTAGTAGCTGAATCCGAGCAAGTCTACGATACGCCGCTGGGACCAAACTCCGGTATCTGCACGAGAAATGCATAGTATAGTATGAGTACAACCGACCCCATGTACTCTGTAAGTGCCGAGCCTAACCTCGACGAAGTATTGACGAGGCTAAGGCAAGTCGCTTATATTAACCTGTACGCAATAATAATAATAATAATAATAATAATAATAATAATAATAATAATAATAATAATAATAATAATAATAATAATAATAATAATAATAATAATAATAATAATAATAATAATAATAATAATAATAATAATAATAATAATAATAATAATAATAATAATAATAATAATAATAATAATAATAATAATAATAATAATAATAATAATAATAATAATAATAATAATAATAATAATAATAATAATAATAATAATAATAATAATAATAATAATAATAATAATAATAATAATAATAATAATAATAATAATAATAATAATAATAATAATAATAATAATAATAATAATAATAATAATAATAATAATAATAATAATAATAATAATAATAATAATAATAATAATAATAATAATAATAATAATAATAATAATAATAATAATAATAATAATAATAATAATAATAATAATAATAATAATAATAATAATAATAATAATAATAATAATAATAATAATAATAATAATAATAATAATAATAATAATAATAATAATAATAATAATAATAATAATAATAATAATAATAATAATAATAATAATAATAATAATAATAATAATAATAATAATAATAATAATAATAATAATAATAATAATAATAATAATAATAATAATAATAATAATAATAATAATAATAATAATAATAATAATAATAATAATAATAATAATAATAATAATAATAATAATAATAATAATAATAATAATAATAATAATAATAATAATAATAATAATAATAATAATAATAATAATAATAATAATAATAATAATAATAATAATAATAATAATAATAATAATAATAATAATAATAATAATAATAATAATAATAATAATAACAGGAATAGAGGTAAAATAGGTAAGTCATATCAACAATCGAGGCCAATTCGGCAGTCACAATCAATTATTACTTTTATCATTTTGTTTCGGCGTGCAACCCATTCCCACAACATAATCTTTCAATCAATTCTGTTGCGGCGTGCAACCCGATCCCACAATACAAACTTTTATTCAGTTCTGTTGGGGCATGCAACCCAATCCCCAATATATATTTCAATCAATTCTGTTGCGACAATATCAATTAACAACACTTATACGTGAGACTACTTCAATAAATACCACAATTAATATGAAACTATAAGGCAACAAGGTATACAACAATTATGATTTATGTAGGAAACAAATAGGGACAAGTAACAAATAAGTGTGGAATCAGGGAAGAGATATGTAATTTAATATATGAAATGCTAAATGTCAAGTAGTAATTATGACACAAAAGTCAAATAATCATGTAGCAATTAAGGCATGAAATCAAGCCATAATAGTAGACAATGAAAATAAGAAAATCAATTAATATAACAATTAATTCATGAAATAAGGCAATTAGGGAAATACGTAAAAACATGGAAAAAAGCAATTTGATCATGTATAGACACTCGTCACCTCGTCTATACGCCGCTACACATGAAATTCACGTAACACATAGTTCAAGGGTACTATTCCCTCAAGTCAAGGTTAACCACGACACTTACCGTACTTCGCAATTCAAGTGATCACTCGACCACAGACTTTCCTTTCGAATTAGTCTCCAAATCAATCAAACCTAGCAATTTATTGGCCAACAATTCAATTGGAGCTTTAGAAATTATTCACAATTCGAAAGAGACTTAATTTAAGTCATTTTCGAAAAAGTCAACCGAAAGTCAATATGGGGTCCACTTTTCGAAACCTGATAAATATTTACGGAATTCAAACACCCGTTCCGATACGAGCTCAACTATACAAGATTTATCGAATTCCAACATCGGATCACCTTTCAAATCCTAAATTTTTGTTTTTGGAAGATTTTATACAAATCTCATTTTCTTCAATTAAATTCACGGATTCATGATGTAATTAAGTATGGAATCATGAAATATAATCAATTTAGGATAAATAACACTTACCCAACTCAAACTTGTGAAACATCTCTCTGAAATCGCCCAAAACCCAAGCTCCAAACTCAAAAATGAACTAAAAAGGTCAAACCCCCGAACTTAAGCATTCTGCCTAGGGGTGTTCGCATATGCGGGCTGATTTGTGCACCTGCGAGCTCGCATTTTCCAGAAAAGGCTCGCATTTGTACAACTAGGCAGCCTGTCCTGTGGCCGCACCTGCGCAATATAATGTCGCACTTGCAACATCGCAGAAGCGATCAATCGACCGCAAAAGCGGTCAGCTACTGCAAAAGCGGTCCTTTCTTTGTAGAGGCGATTCCGCACCTGCGCCAACTTTCTCCGCAGAAGCGAAGCAACAATCTAGTGCCAGTGTTGCAGAAGCGACGTATTTCATGCAAAAGTGGAGCCGCACCTGCACTCCAACATTCCATAGGTGTGATTGCACCAGGTTCTGCCCAAAACCAGCTTCATTCAACATGCTCTAAACGATCTGAATCTCGTCCAAAACTTACCCAAGCCACTCGGGACTACGTACAAATATACCAATGAGTCCCGTAATATAATACAGATCTACTCGGGGTCTCAAATCACAACAAACTTGTCACGACCCAAAATCCCACCACAATCGTCGTGATGGCACCAAGTCTCTAAGACTAGGTAAGCCGATTTCCATTACATTTTGAAGCCATTTTTTTTAATAAACGAAACCAACAACGGAAATAATTATAACAACCACCTAAGACTGGTAGTACTGAGTCACGAACTCTAACACAATACATGAAATGATCTCAATGATCGAATACTCAATACTGTTTGATTAAAAATTAACAGTACAATGAAATGAACAAACTCCAAGGGACTGCGACGACCAAGCAGCTCTACCTTGAATCCTTGCGATCACACTCTAACTTTGTCCAGGTCCGATACCTCTAATACCTGGCTCTGAACAAAAATGTGCAGAAGTGTAGTATGAGTACATCACGGTCAGTACCCAGTAAGTATCAAGACTAACCTCAGTGGGTAGAGACGATATATAGTCAAGACACTCACTAGTCAAATAACCTATACAATATAGCAGTATACAATAGTACTGGAAAACAACTAGTAATGATAACAAAAAACTCAACCAGTGATATAACAACAAGGCAATAAGAACATCATAATTATTACTCAGGCGAACAAGGAACACAAGTACAATCAACAAGTCAAGTCCTTCAAATATAAATCCTTCACATATTATTCTTTAAGATAAATATCTTTCGAATATACTTTTTTTGAATAATTATCTTTCAAATATAATTCTTTCCAATAAATATATTTTCAAGTAAAAGTAATCATGTGACACCTCGTTTCACAATCATAAAAATTACGGGTCACAGCTCGCTTTCATATTTTCCACGGCACCTCGTGCCCATATTTCTATCACCATCATACTGACAACTCACGTGTCAATAATAAAATCATCACATTTTTTCCCGGCACCTCATGTCCATATTATTTTCATAACTACACGGACGACTCACATACCGAAATATCAATGTATATAAGATCCGCATGATCAATTTATTTTCAATAAAGTAAGGTTAAAAATCTTTAAATCAAGTAATAAATCAACAAAAAGATAAGTTTATTTTAGAAATCGTTTGAGTGAGGAAAACTGACATTTTCATTAAAATAAAGCATCAGCTAAACTACTGATTTGGATATAGAATTTATTAAATTAAACATACTAGAAATGTTTCTTTATTTTAAACAACTCAATCATCAAAAACAAGTACAACCCAAAAATACAAATCCTCAAAGTCTCGTATGAAAAAGTCAAGGTCAACACAATACATCAAGAAATACAAAACACTTAATATTAAGTCAAATAATACATCACGAAAAACACAAAAATTTACAAATTATGGAAAAACAAAATAACCAAAGGCAAGTGCATCCATAGAAAACTATCAACCAAAGGGCACTCCCGAAGTACCGCCTCGTAGTCCCAAAAAGTAAATATGCAAGACAGGGAAAATCTCCTGAGGTACTGCCCGAGGTACCGCCTCGTAGTCCCAAAAGTAAATATGCAAGACAGGGGGAATCTCCCGAGGTACCGCCGTATAGTCCTAAAAGTGAATATGCAAGATAGAGGGATCTCTCGGAATACCGTTCTGTAGTCCCAAAGTAAATATGCAGGGCATGGGGATCTCCCGGAATACCGTTCTGTAGTCCCAAAGTAGATATGATTTCAACAACTGCACATCAAGTGCTCACATATCACAAATGGCTCATCAAGTACTCAAATATTACAAAATATCATAAATTACACATTGAGTGCTCAAATATTTCAACTTGCCACATAAATTAACAATACACCATTTTCCACAATAAGGAGCCCAAGGCTCGACCATAATGTGCACAAAATCTTAACAAAATATATTTCACATAAATTCAAGGTGGAAATCACACCAAATCATCATATAAAAATAATTTCAACAAATAAGGATCTAGGCATGACAAATAAACGATTTAATAAGTGCGAATAATTTCCAATTTAATACATAAGATATTAAATCAATGAAATTCGCACATATAAACTAAGTACGTACTCGTCACCTCGTGTACATGGTTTTTAATTATACAATGTGCAAATAAGACTCAATGCCTAAGGGGAAATTCCCCCACTCGAGGTTAAGCAAGACACTTACCTTTTTAAAGTTAGGCCGATATTCCAAAATCGCCTTCTTGCTTGAATTGACCTCCGGACGGCTCCAATATTTCTTGAGCCTTCCTGACATTACTACGAGGTTCCGAAACTTCTAGCAACTTCAATCTATTTAGAAGCATAACAAAAGTGAACCATAATTAGGAAGATGTTTCATGGTTTCAGCTCATTTGAGCATTTTATCAAACACTAGGTGTGCGAATTTGGTTATAAGGTTCTTCTACAAGATTTCCTTCACTCCTCAATCCAATCTTTACTTATTTTAGCCCAACAATCTTCCCACAAATCTTATTGGTGCATACATGTATAAATAATACCCTCATACCCAAGAATCATACTGTAACGACCCGACTTGTCATTTTATGAATTTATGCCCCGTTCAGTGACTTAAGGTTTTGAACAACCTCGCAATATGTATTATGACCCCGCATTTGTGGTCGAGTTTGAATTACGGATGATTCGGAGTGATTTGAGACACTTAGTTCCTCAAAAGGGAGCTTAAGTCTTAGGATTTACTGTAGTCAGAACTGTATGAAGACGACTCCAGAATAGAGTTCCGTACATTCCATTAAATCCGTATGATGATTTTGGACTTAGGAGCATGTCCGGAAAATTATATGGAGGTCCGTAGTGAAATTAAGCCTGAAATAGCGAAACTCAACATTTTGGAAAGTTTGATCGGGGGGTTGACTTTTTGATATCGGGGTCGGAATGCGATTCTGAGAGTTGGAACAACTCCGTTATGTTATTTGGGACTTTCTTGCAAAAATTGACGATATTCCGGGTTGGTTTGATAGGTTTCAGCATGCGTTTTAGAAGTTGGAAGTTTGTGAAGTTCCTAAGTTTGATTTGTGGTGCGATTTGTATTTTCGGCATAATTGGATGTGATTTGAACCTCGAACGAGTCCGTGATATGTTATGGGACTGGTTAGCATGATTGGACGGGGTTCTGAGGGGCTCGGGTGTGTTTCGGAGTGGTTTCGGACCAAATTGGAGTTGTTTGGAATGCTGTTGCTGAAGTCTAGTTTCCTTCTTTGTAAACGTGAAAGGAGTCCCGCGTTCAAGAAGAGGAGTTTAAAGGGCTGATGATTTGTCCTTCGCGAATGCGAAGCTGTGAATGCGAACGCGAAGAAAGAGCAGGGCAAGCCTTCGCGAATGCGGTCCAGGCAACGCGAACGCGAAGAAGAAAAGGAAGATAGGGGCCTGGGGTCATTTGGCCTTCGTGAACGCGAAGCTTGGAACGCAAACGCGAAGGAGTTGGTCAGCTGATCATCGCAAACGCGACGAGGAAATGATGGGGCAGAAGCAGTTGGCCTTCGCGAACGCGACGCTTGTCACGCGAACGCGAAGAATGGTTTGAGGCAGCTGAATTTTGGCCTTTGCGAACGCGAAGGAATGGTCGCGAACGCGAAGAAGGTATATCTGGGCAGAATTAAAAGTCCCAAAAACGGGGGTTTGAGTTCATAACTCAAAATCAAATTGGGAGCTCGGTAGAAGACGATTTTTAGAGAGATTCTTACGTGGGTGTTTGGGGTAAGTGATTCTCATCCAGTTTTGATTAATTTCCTTGATTATGTCTTTGAATCCATCATTTAATTCGGATTTAATGAAAGAAAAATCAAGATTTTTGTAACATCTTCCAAAAACAAAACTTTAGGATTTGGAGGTCGAATTGATATTGGAATTCGATAAAATTGGTATGGTTGAACTCGTATCGGAATGGGTGTTCGGATTTCATGAGATTTATGTCGGGTTCTGAGAGGTGGGTCCCGCGTTGACTTTTGTTGACTTTTTGGAATAAAGTTTTTAAGTCGACATATTATTATCCGGAATTGTTTCCATTGAATTTTAATGAAGTTATACAATTAATTTTGATAGATTTGAGCTATCGCTCCTCCCAGACAATATCAATAGCCAACAAACACAACAGTGAAATGCCACCCTTATAACCATATAATATGAACGGTGAAATGCCACCCTTATCTCCCCAAAATAACAACTCACACAACACAACAATTTACACGGAAAATTATCACAACAACATAACAAAAATCAATTCATATCTCAATTTGCCCAATGGCCACAATCAAATTTCAAAGCTACAACCAAGTCAATTAATTTCACAGCAAATAGCCAAATGCTCCACACAATATGCACAACACCCAAAAACAATCAATAGAGATAGAAATTACTCACCATAAAGCAAAGTCTTCATAAAAGATCAAATTTTCAATAATTATATAAACACCTCTTCTTAAGCTCATTTAATTAATTATTTGTAGAGGAAAAAATCCAAAATGAAATTAAATTCCAATAATTATCAAGCCAGCAAATTTACTAAATTTCATAAATAATCAAATAACAATCACATCACATTGTCATATAACAACAGAGTCAACAACAAGGGTTTAGGCATGACAAGTAGATGATTAAATATATGCCAATAATTATTCAATTTACTACATAATATGCTCAAGACTTTAACTCAATTCACGGCACCTCGTGCCCACATTTCATTTTATAAACTGCCTGGCAATAGCCACAGGCTCCCAATTTCAACATAAATCAGATTATTATCAATTTACTAACAACAAGACAAGTTGCACAAGGTATAAAATTAAACATAAGAAAATCATAACATCACATGAAAATTGTCAACACCACAACCCCACATCATCACATATCGTCCCTGACAATAGCCACCCTTATCGCTCCTATTGCCACCCTTAACGCTCCTATAGCCACCCTTATCGCTCTGCCCATACAATATCAATAGCCACCCTTATCGCTTCTATAGCCACCCTTATCGCTCCACCCAGACAATATCAATAGCCAACAAACACAACAATAAAATGCCACCCTTATAACGACATAATATCAACGGTGAAATGTCACCCTTATCTCCCAAAAATAAGACTGGTTAGCATGATTGGACGGGGTCCCGAGGGGCTCGGGTGTATTTCGGAGTGTTTTCGGACCAATCGGAGCTGTTTGGACTGTTGTTGCTGAAGTCTGGTTTCCTTCTTTGTGAACGAGTTCACAGCTTCGCGTTCGCGAAGGACAAATAATCAGCCCCTCAAACTCCTCTTCGCGAAAGCGGGACTCCCTTCGCGTTCGCGAAGAAGGAAACCAGACTTCAGCAACAGCAGTCCAAACAACTCCAATTTGGTCTGAAATTACTCCGAAACACACCCGAGCCCCTCGGGACCCCGTCCAATCATGCTAGCCAGTCCCATAACATATCACAGACTCGCTCGAGGTTCGAATCACATCACATTACGCCAAAACTACAAATCGCACAACAAATCAAACTTATGAACTTCAAAAACTTCCAACTTCTAAATCCCGTGACGAACCCTATCAAACCAACCCGGAATGAAGTCAAATGTTTCAAGAAATTCCCAAATAACATAACGGAGCTGTTCCAACTCTCGGAATCCATTCTGACCCCAATATCAAAAAGTCAATCCCCCGATCAAACTTTCCAAAACTTTGAGTTTCGCCATTTCAGGCTTAATTCCACTACGGACCTCAAAATAATTTTTCGGACACGCTCCTAAGTCCAAAATCATCATACGTAATTAACGGAACCGACGGAACTCCATTTCGGAGTCGTCTTCATACAGTTCCGACTACGGTCAAAATCCTAAGACTTAAGCTCCTTTTTTAGGAACTAAGTGTCCCAAATCACTCCGAATCATCCGTAATTCAAACTCAACCACACACGCGGTTCATAATACATATTGTGAGGCTGCTCAAAACCTTAAGTCACTGAACAGGGCATAAATTCTTAAAACGACAAGTCGGGTCGTTACATTCTCCACCTCTTAAACAAACGTTCATCCTCTAACATGCTAAGAATCTTTTTGAGGACTTTAAATTACTGAGTATATTCTTACACACATACTGGTGAGTGATTTTACATTCCCGCAATTTAACACGGGTCCGACAACACCATCTAAGGACTTTAAATTACTGAGATGGCGTTGTCGGACCCGTGTTAAATTGCGGGAATGTAAAATCACTCACAAGTATGTGTGCAAGAATATACTCAGTAATTTAAACTCTTCAGAAAGATTCTTAGCACGTTCGAGGATGAATATTTGTTTAAGAGGTGGAGAATATAACGACCCGACTTGTCGTTTTAAGAATTTACGCCCCGTTCAATGACTTAAGGTTTTGAGAAGCCTTCCAATATGTATTATGACCCGTATGTGTGGTCGAGTTTGAATTACGGATGATTCGGAGTAATTTGGGACACTTAGTTCCTAAAAAGGGAGCTTAAGTCTTAGGATTTTTCCCGTAGTCAGAATTGTATGAAGAAGACTTCGGAATGGAGTTCCGTCGGTTCCGTTAACTCCATATGATGATTTTGGACTTAGGAGCGTGTCCGAAAAATTATTTGGAGGTCTGTAATAAAATTAAACCTGAATAGCTTTTAAGACCAGAGATGTGGTGATGAACATACATATGATGTGCTTCATGTCATGATATCATTATGATCAGGCAATACTGAGATTAATGTTATTGATATATACCCTGTGATATTTTGTTAGGTTGTGGATATGTTGTTAGGAGTTATTTGGGTGTTACTCTGGCAGGTGGATAGGACCAATTACAGGGGAGACTCTGCCGAAATTTCTAAAAGAATATTTGGGAGTTAGTAAAATTTGGGGGATTGAGATTTGCAAAGGAAGAGATAAATTATGTTATGTGTTTGAGGGCGAATGATCCTAAGCGGGGAATAATATAGCACCCCAGAGAAAGTTTTGAATTACTTCAACACTATTGATGAAATGTATATGTGCATAGTCACGAGTTGCTATAGCCAGATGAGACTAATACTGTGCGTTGTTGTGAGAATTCTAGCATTTTTGGAATTGATTGGAGAGTTAGGGATTTTGCTTTAAAGCTTATAAGAATGGAGAAAAGAAATAATCTCAATTGAGATGGTGTTGTCGGACCCGTGTTAAATTGCGGTAATGTAAGATCACTCACAAGTATGTGTGCAAGAATATACTCAATAATTTAAAGTCCTCAGAAAGATTCTTAGCACGTTCGAGGATGAACGTTTGTTTAAGAGGTGGAGAATATAACGATCCGACTTGTCGTTTTAAGAATTTACACCCCGTTCAGTGACTTAAGGTTTCGAGAAGCCTCACAATATGTATTATGACCCGCGTGTGTGGTCGAGTTTGAATTACGGATGATTCGGAGTGATTTGGGACACTTAGTTCCTAAAAAGGGAGCTTAAGTCTTAGGATTTTGACCGTAATTGGAACTGTATGAAGACGACTTAGGAATGTAACTCCGTATGATGATTTTGGACTTAGGAGCGTGTTCGGAAAATTATTTGGAGGTCCGTAGTGGAATTAAGCCTGAAATGGCGAAACTCAAAATTTTGCAAAGTTTGATCGGGGGGTTGAATTTTTGATATTTGGGTCAGAATGCGATTCCGAGAGTTGGAACAGCTCCGTTATGTTATTTGGGAATTGCCTGCAAAATTGGACTTCATTCCGGGTTGGTTTGATAGGTTTCGGCACGAGTTTTAGAAGTTGGAAGTTTTTGAAGTTCATAAGTTTGTTTTGTTGTGCGATTTGTAGTTTTGGCGTAATGTGATGTGATTTGAACCTCGAGTGAGTCTGTGATATGTTATGGGACTGGTTAGCATGATTGGACGGGGTCCCGAGGGGCTCAGTGTGTTTCGGAGTGGTTTTGGACCAAATTGGAGCTGTTTGGACCGTTGTTGCTGAAGTCTGGTTTCCTTTTTCGCGAACACGAAGGGAGTCCCGCGTTCGCGAAGAGGAGTTTGAGGGGCTGATGATTTGTCCTTCGCGAACACGAAGCTGTGAACGTGAATGCGAAGAAGAAGCAGAGCAAGCCTTCACGAACGCAGCCCAGGCAACGCGAATGCGAAGAAAGTAAATGAAGATAGGGGAGAAAATGAAGATAGGGGCCTGGGGTCGTTTGGCCTTCGCGAATGCGAAGCTTGGAACGCGAACGCGAAGGAGTTGGTCAGCCGGTCATCGAGAACGCGACGAGGACTTCGCGAACGCAAAAACGATATGATGCAGCAGAAGTAGTTGGCCTTCGCGAACGCGACGCTTGTCACGCGAACGTGAAGAAGGATTTGAGGCAGCTGGACTTTGGCCTTCGCGAACGCGAAGAAGGTGTGTCTGGGCAGAATTACAAGTCCCAAAAACGGGGGTTTGAGTTCATAACTCAAAATCAAATTGGGAGCTCGGTAGAAGGCGATTTCTGGAGAGATTCTTGTGTGGGTGTTTGGGGTAAGTGATTCTCATCCAATTTTGATTAATTTCCATGATTATGCATTTGAATCCATCATTTAATTCGGATTTAATGGAAGAAAAATCAAGATTTTTGTAAAATCTTCCAAAAACGAAAATTTAAGATTTGGAGGTCGATTTGATATTGGAATTCAATAAAATTGGTATGGTTGAACTCGTATCGGAATGGGTGTTCGGATTTCATGAAAATTATGTCGGGTTCCGAGAGGCGGGTCCTGCATTGAGTTTTGTTGACTTTTTGGAATAAAGTTTTTAAGTCGACGTATTATTATACGGAATTGTTTCCGATGCATTTTAATGAAGTTATACAATTAGTTTGGATAGATTTGAGCTGTCCGGATGTTAGTTCAAGCAAGAAGGTTATTTTGAAATATCGGCCTAACTTTAAAAAGGTAAGTGTCTTGCTTAACCTCGAGTGGGGGAAAATTCCTCTTAGGCATTGAGTCTTATGTGCAACTTGGGTAATTGAAAACTATGTACGCGAGGTGACGAGTACGTACTTGGTTTATATGTGCAAATTATATTGAGTTAGAGTCTGGAGCATATTGCACAGTAAATTAGATAATTGTTGGCATATATTTAATCATCTACTTGTCGTGCCTAAACCCTTGTTGTTGACTCTGTTGTTATATGATTATGTGATGTGATTGTTATTTGATTATTTATGAAATGAGGTGTCATATGGTGACTTTTTAATTGAAAGAATTATATTCAAAATATTTATTTGGAAGGAGTTTTACTTAGAAAGTATTATATAAAAGAAATGTATTTTGAAAGATATTTATTTGAGGAAATTGTATTTGGAAAGAATTATATGTGAAAGAGAGTTATCTGGAAGAACTATGTGAAATACATTTATTTGAAGGGCTTGATTTAATTGGGTGTAATTGTGTTTATTAATTGTTGGGTGATATTAATGGTATTCTTGTTGTCTGTTGTGCATATCACTGGTAGTTTTATCCTGCCCTTATTATTATTTGTTTCCTATTATTTTGTATATTATATTGCACAGGTTATTAGACTAGTGAGTGTCTTGACGGTACCTCGTCTCTACTCCATTAAGGTTAGTCTTGATACTTACTGGGCACCGCTGTGGTGTGCTCACTCTACACTTCTGCACATTTTTGTGCAGAGCCAGGTATTGAAGATAACAAACTTGAGCAGAGTTAAAGCGGGATTGTAAGTATTCAAGGTAGAGCTGCTTGGTCGTCGCAGTCCCTTGGAGTCTTTTCATTTCATTATACTGTTATTTTTTAATCAAACAGTATTGCATATTCGGTCCTCGTGATCATTCCATGTATTCAGTAGAGTTCGTGACTCAATACTACCAGTCTTGGGAGGTTGTGTATTGTAATTATTTCCGCTGTTAGATTTTAAATTTTTTTTTTTTTTAAAAAAAGATGGCTTCAAAATGTTAGAAATCGGCTTACCTAGTCTTAGAGACTAGGTGTCATCACGACGTCTGTGGTGAGATTTTGGGTCGTGACACATACTCATAATCAACCATCTTCTACCCAAATTCGAAATTGAAAACTAGGGTATGGAACCTTACCTCTTAGATGAAGAACTTGTGAGATTTTCTTGTTGGATTTCAAAGTTTGGACAATATCTTGATGAACAAAATACTTCATCTACTTCCTCTCTCTAGAACACTCTCACTTTTCTCTAAAAAAAACATCAGATAATTGCCCCAAAATAAACCCCAAAGCCTATTTATCAAAATGGGGTCGGGTTATGAAAATAAAAAAACTAACACTCCGAAAGCAAGTCTGCGGTTGTATAATGGACCGCAAAATGGGTATGTGGGTCGCAAAATACACCACAAAATTGATGCCCATAAATGGCCTTCACTGGACAGGTTTTCGACCATTTTGCGGTCGCATAACTACTTCTTCGATCGCATAATAGTTTTGCGATTGCAGATATTGTCGTAGAATCGCATTTTTTCAACCTTTGGTAATTTGGTCATAACGTCTTGTAGGAGTATCTAAATGACGAACGGTTTGAAGCGTTGAAAACTAGACACATAGACCTTTCTTTTGATAGGTAACAAACCATATAACTCTTCATATCAAGATAGGTATGCTAGTTTGAAATTAGATCTTGTGCGAACTCACTTGAAAATTTAGTCTATTATGAAATTTCCAACTTCAACATTCGATGCCGAAACCTATCGAATCAAGTCCGATTGACCTCAAATTTTGCACACAAGCTATAAGTGACATAACGGACCTATTCCAATTTCCAGAATTGGATTCTGACCTCGTTATCAAAAATTCAACCTTCGATCAAACTTTTCGAAAATCGTCTATTTTCCAACTTTTGCCAAAATGCGTCGAATTGTCCTANTATCTAAATGACGAACGGTTTGAAGCGTTGAAAACTAGACACATAGACCTTTCTTTTGATAGGTAACAAACCATATAACTCTTCATATCAAGATAGGTATGCTAGTTTGAAATTAGATCTTGTGCGAACTCACTTGAAAATTTAGTCTATTATGAAATTTCCAACTTCAACATTCGATGCCGAAACCTATCGAATCAAGTCCGATTGACCTCAAATTTTGCACACAAGTCATAAGTGACATAACGGACCTATTCCAATTTCCAGAATTGGATTCTGACCTCGTTATCAAAAATTCAACCTTCGATCAAACTTTTCGAAAATCGTCTATTTTTCAACTTTCGCCAAAATGCGTCGAATTGTGCTACGGACTTCCAAATCCAAATATGAACACGCGCCTAAGTCCAAAATCACCATACAAATATATTGACATCATCAAAATTCTATTCTGAGGTCGTTTGCTCAAAAGTCAACTCTTTGGTCAACTCTTTCTATTTAAGCTTCAAAATGAGAATTTTTCTTTCAATTAAATTCTAAATCTTCCAAAAATGAAACTCGACCACACCCGTGGGTCATAATACATATTATAAAGTTTCTCGGGACCTTAAGTCATTGAACGGGGCATTAATTCTTAAAACAACTAGTCGGGTCGTTACATTCTCCACCTCTTAAACATACGTTCGTCCTTGAACGTGCCAAGAATCTTTCTGAGGACTTTAAATTACTGAGTGTATTCTTACACACATACTGGTGGGTGATTATATGTTCCCGCAATTTAACACGGGTCCGACGACACCATCTCAATTGAGATTATTTCTTTTCTCCATTCTTATAAGCTTTAAAACAATTTCCCTAACTCTCCAATCATTTCCAAAAGGCCTGATTTTCACTTCGACACACGGTATTAGTCTCAACTGGCTATAGTAACTCGTGCCTACGCACACATCAACTTTCTTGATAGTGTTGAAGTACTTCAAAAATTTTCCAGATTGCTACATTCTTTCCCGCTTAGGATCATTCTCCCTCAAATACATAACATATTTATCTCTTTCTTTGCAAATCTCAATCCTCCAAATTTTACTAACTCCCAAATTTTTCAAAAATTTTGGCAGAGTCCCCCTGTAATTGGGCCTATCCACCTGCCAGAGTTACACCAAAACCACTCCTAACAACACATCCACAACCCAACAAAATACCACAAGGTATATATTAATAACACCATTCTCAGCATTACAAGCACTGCATTATCATAATGATATCAGGACATGAAGCACATCATATGTATGCTTATCACCACATCTCTGGTCTTAAAAGTTGTTCATAATTAATTACAGCATCATCAATTAATCTCATATTAACCACCACCTCATTTCGAATTTTCACAACACTGACAACAGAATGTTAGGCATGAAGACCTCATGATTACCTATTCGGATTAATGAGTCACATTTAGACAAGGTGGGTTGCTCTGATGGTAAGCACCCTCCACTTCCAACCAAGAGGTTGTGAGTTCGAGTCACCCCAAGAGCAAGGTGGGAAGTTCTTGGAGGGAAGGATGCCGAGGGTCTATTGGAAACAGCCTCTCTACCCCCAGGGTAGGGGTAAGGTCTGCGTACACACTACCCTCCCCAGACCCCACTAGTGGGATTATACTGGGTTGTTGTTGTTGTTGTTGTTGTTGTATTTAACGCCACCTGGGCACTCATCTCATTAGTTAAAACTCAATGTTTACAACACGAAAATGGCTGAATATGCACAGAAAATATACAAGAATTATTAACTAAGCCTAACAGGCATGACTCCCTATTAATATTATTGTACAATTAAATTTCACAAAGGGAAAATTTTTAAAACTCATAAGTATTTCACCACAAGGACCTCGTCCTTATATAACTTCCACCGCGACTTATAGCCCGATTTAAATGTTTCACATCATATATAAAATGCGAGGATCTCGTCCTCAACTCCAAATCACAAGTATTTTACACATTGTGCCAACTGAAATTTCAATTTCCTTTCTTTCTTCAATTCAATATATTTCATAAACAGTTTTCACAACACATAATGAACCTTCATACCGGTAGGGCGTATAATTCATAAAAACTGGAATCATTTATTCTGAAACACATGAAACCCACTGTAATGAATAATAAAAATTACTTTTGGATTTATAGCCCTCAATGGTGTACAAAAATAAATGACAGACATGGGCTCACACCTTCAAATCTCCTAACAGAGATAAACAGATAAGTGGGTCACAAATTTACGAAGCTCACCCATAAGCGGAGCATAATAGGAGGATTCACCTCAGTATTCGGATTCAAATCAAACTAAGAGAAAATATTCTTTTATAACCAATCGGGATCACACCTGTAATGACACCATCTAGTGTATTGGCCTCAGCCAAAACATATCGATTATATCAACGGGCCGGCCTCCACCTCTTAGGAGCCCACTACCCGCCCATCCTCCACCTCTAACTGGCTATGCATGTGGAGTATTAACTCGAATAAAGCTTGTAGGTGGAGTGCTCTAATGAAATCCACCCCTCCCAAGTCTGGGACAATCTCTCATGATGTGCCTAGTGTCACCACACTCATAACAACCCATCTGAGGGTTCGACTGCTAACACTGAGTCTGTGCCGGATAACTGGAATAACTGCATTAAAGAACTTACTGGAACACCCCGAGTATTCTAAAATTGTTTTCATGACCCCGTTGATACTGAAATGTAGAATTATTAACGACGCAGGGATACCGCAAATCCCAGCATCATCCCATACCAATCTCAGCTCTTCATATACACGTTTCGTAGAACCTTTCAATACCACATAAATACATCTCAGGCCAAATCTCATATAACACATGACCCCGCAATCTGATCGTTAATAGTGGACTCCCTCATTTGGCGCGAAGCCATAGGACACATTTCGATGATCCACAATACTAACCTTCATCGCTCATAGAACACCGGTCATAAGACACCTCAAGCCATTTATTTGGCACATATCATCCTTGTGACAGGTAAACTCGCTTCCTAATGTGCCTTGGTTGCGTATGTGTCACGACCCGAATTAACCCTCCGTAAGGTGTCATGATGGAACCTAGTCTTTACGACTAGGTAAGCCTAATATTGCGAAAAATATAAAGAAAACACAACATTTTAAAGATAAACAACATATTATAAATAGCCAAGAGTAGCATCACTCGGCATATACAAAATAATTTTCCAAGACCCGAAATATCACTAAGTCACAAGCTGCTATAATCTATATAGCTCTATACAAAAGTCTGAAGATAATAAAGAAAGTCTCTCGGCGAGGGAGTAAAAGGGGACTCCGAAGATCTGCGGACGCAAGCAGTAGTACCTTGAAGTCTCCTAAAATCAGCAGCACGTACTAACCCCGAGGCTGATAGCTCGCACCTGGATTTGTACACGAAAACATGTGCAGGGAAGGGCATGAGTACACTACAATGGTACCCAGTAAGTGCCAAGCCTAACCTCGGTCGGGTAGTGACGAGGTCAGGTCAAGGCCCTACCGGAGTAAATATTATAAATTAAACAGTAAAAGATATAAGTAAAATTTATAGTGACACAGTTAAAGAGATTCTCGAAATTTAACAATTAAGGGAGCCCTCGGCTCAGAACATAGTAAACACAATGGGGAATCTCCCGGGATACCGTCCCGTAGTTCCGAATGAATATGCAGTACAGAGGGATCTCCCGGAATATGTCCGTAGTCCCAAAGTAAATATGCAGTACTGGGGATCTCCCAGAATACGTCCATAGTTGCAAAGTAAATATGCAGTGATGGGGAACTCCCGGAATATGTCTGTAGTCCCAAAGTAAATATGCAGTACTGGGGGATCTCCCGGAATACGTCTATAGTCCCAAAGTAAATATGCAAGATATGGGAATCTCCCGGAATACGTCCGTAGTCCCAATTTAAATATGCAACGCAAGATGAAATGGCAGGTATGGCATCGAGTTATACAGTTTATACTAAACACAGACAACAAAAATAGGAATTTAGCTAAGCATGGCGCACAGAATGTCAAATAGGCAGTTAAAACATGTAAGCATGCTTTTCTAGTCTAAACTAAACAATTAAGCATATTAGTGTAATTTAATAAGAGAAGCAATTTATGATTTAAAAAGGATAAACAGGATTTTTGCAATAACAGCCCGTGTACGTACTCGTCATCTCACGTACATGGCGCCCACACACAAAATAATATCAAGACATCCTAAGGGGAAATTCCCCAACACAAGGTTAGGCAAGCCACTTACCTCAAACCAAGCTCAATAAATCGGTCACAACGCCTTTCCCACGAATATCCGGCTCTTAATGGCCCAAATCTAGCCAAAAGCAATTACATATCATAATACAACCATAATAGAATCATCTAATTAATGAAATCAACATTTTAACAAAAATTCCAAAATTAACTCAAAAATCACCCGTGGGGACCACGTCTCGGAATCGGGTAAAAATCGCAAAATATGAACACCCATTCACTCACGAGTTTACTCGTACCAAAATTGATCAAATCCGATACCAAAATCTCGATCAAAACCTCAAATTTGGCGTAGGAAGTTTTCTCAAATTTTCACCCCAAATCCGAAATTTAACGATGAATTCAAGCATAGATTAGTGGAATATAACCATAAAGGAGTTAAGAATCGTTACCCAATCGATATCTCTGAATATCCCTCAATCTCTCGTCTAAATTCTGAGTTCCCAACTTAAGTTTTTGATAAAAATGGCATAACTTCTGTTTTTGGAACTATAATACTGCCCAGACGCGTCCTTCTTCATGAACGCGTCCACACCCTCGCGTTCGCGAAGTACAATTTACTTCAGCCCAAAATCCTCCATCGCGAACGCGATGCACATGTTGCGAACGCGAAGACCACTCAGCTTGACCCTTCGCGAACGCGAGATCTCCATCGCGAATGCGAAGCACGAAATCTCGCCTGCCTCATGTTCTTCTTCGCGAACGCGTAGCTTCGAGGTTCCACACCTTCGCGAATGCGAGAGCGACATCGCAGACGCGAACAGTAATTCAGCTGCCCTTCCCAGATACCTTACGCGAATGCGAGGACTCCCTCGCGAACGCGATGAAGAAAATGCCTGCAATAGAACACCAGAAATCTGCTATCTTCCAAAGTTCAAAAGTGATCCGTTAAGAATCCGAAACTCACCCGAGGCCCCCGGGACCTCAACTAAATAGACCAACAAGTCTTAAAACACCATACGAACTTAGTCGAGCTCTCAAATCATATAAAAATGCTAAAATCACGAATCACCTTCCAATTCAAACTTAAGAAACTTGAAACTTCAAAATTCTACAACCGATGCCGAAACCTATCCCCGATATCAAAATTTCCACTACTGGCCCAAAACCCTAAAAAATCGACTTCCGCCATTTCAAGCCTAAATGAGCTACGGACCTCCAAAACACAATCCGGACACGCTCCTAAACCCAAAATCACCTAACAGAGCTAAAGGAACTGACGGAATTCCAGTTCGGAGTCGTCTTTACACAGTTCTAACTACGGTCCAAATCCTAATACTCCAAAACTCAAAACCAATCATCCCGGCAAGTCACAATAGCAGAAATAGATTTGGGGAAAGCAGTTAATAGGGGATCGGGGCTATTACTCTCAAAACAACCGACCGGGTCGTTACATCCTCCCCCTCTTAAAACAATCGTTCGTCCTCGAA
>AWOL01S0005840.1:5321-23985 GCA_000715115.1 Nicotiana otophora
ATATATATATATATATATATATATATCAGACATACACGTAAATGTACATGTATATGAAACGGCCTAGTGACCCACATTCATCGCTTCGCCGTGACTTTCGAGTTTATTTTTTTTGGTGTTTCAGGGTCATGCAACACGAATTTATGATTATATTCATTTTTTCGTGTGTGTTAATACATGTTGATTTTGTAGAATTTTTTTTGACGGACTTTGATCGACTTGAAATTTCGTAGGTCCATAGAAAATGGCCTAATGACCAATACTCATTTCTTTGCCACAAATTTAGGGTTCATTTTATGGCGTTCCGGAGTCATACAATACATATTTATGATTATATTAATTTTTCGTGTGTATTAGTATATGCTCATTTGTCGAATTATTTGAGGGACTTCGATTGGCCTGAAATGTTATAGGTCCATAGAAAACGGCCTAGTGACTAATACTCATTAATTTGCCAAGATTTTTGGGTTGATTTTTTGAAGTTTCATGGTCATGCAAAAGAAATTTGTGATTATATTTACTTTTTCATGTGTATTAGTACATGTTGATTTTGTAGAATTATTTTAACGGACTCCGACTGGCTTGGAATTTTGTAGGTCCATAAATAATGACCTAGTGACCAATACTCATTGTTACATCATGACTTTCGAGGTCATTTATTAGCGTTTTAGGTCATGCAACATGAATTTATGATTATCCACTTTTCGTGTGTATTAGTAAATGTTAATTTTATATAAAATAATTAGCGGACTCTGATCTGCCTAAAATTTCATAGGTCCATAGAAAACGGCCTAGTAATCAATACTCATTGCTTCGTCATGACTTTCGAGTTTAGTTTTTGATGTTTCGGGGTTATGCAACACGAATTTATGATTATATCCACTTTTTCGTATGTTAATGCACATGAAAAATTAAAAATCGTGTTGAATTCCTATTTTATGCCCCTAAAACACCATAAAAGAGGAAACTCATGATAAATTTATGATCATTGTTCATTAGGTTACTTCTTATAGGTCCATACGAATTCATAAAGATGGCGTGGACATTAGCATACGAAAAATTAAAAATCATGCTGAATTCCTGTTTTATGGCCCTAAAATGCCAAAAACGAGGAACATTTATGGCGAAGAAATGACAATTGTTCATTAGGTTGTTTCTAAAGGGCCCATAAAATTTTAGGCAATTCAGAGTCCGTCTCCTGAATTCATGAATATGCCGTGGACATTAGCATACGAAAAAATAAAAATCATCATAAATTCCTATTTTACGACTCTAAAACGCCAAAACAATGAGGAACATTTATGACACATAATGACTATTATTCATTCGGTCATTTTTATGGGCCCATAAATATTAGGTGATTCGAAACCTGCTGACCGAATTCACAATGATGGCGTGGACATTAGCACATGCGAAATCGTCTTGAATTCTTATTTTATAGCCCTAAAATGCCAAAAAATGAGAAACGGTCATGGCGAAGCATTGCCTGTTGTTCATCAGAACGTTTTGTGATGGGCCCATAAATTGTTTGGCGATTCGAAGCCATTCACCCGAATTCATGAAGATGGCGAGGATATTAACACACGAAGAATATGAAATCATTTTAAATTCCTATTTTATGGCCCTCAAATGCCAAAATCGAAGAACGTTCAATGCAAAAATGATGAAGATTTTTCATAAGATCGTTTTAGATGAGCCAACAATATTTTAGGCGATTCGGAGTCCATTGACCAAATTCATGAAGATGGCGTGAACAATAGTACACGAAAAATTAAAAATCATCCTGAATTCATGTTTATGGCCCTAAAACGCCAAACAATAAGGAATGTTCATGGTGAAATAGTGAATAAACTTCATTAGGTCATTTTTATTTGCCCACTATAACGACCCGACCAGTCGTTTTGAGCCCTAGTCATCGTTCGGCGATTTGAGGCCTTGAGTAGCTTCTCTTCATGTTTTATGACTTGTACGCATAGTCGGAATCAAAATTCGGAAAGTTCAAAGTTGATTCGGATGGAAAATTATAATTTAGGAAGCTTTAAGTCGTAGGAATTGACCGTGGGTTGAATTGTGTGAAGACGACTCCGGAATAGAGTTTTGATGGTTCCAATAGCTCCGTAGGATGATTTTGGTCTCAGGAGCATTTCTGGATGTTGATTTGAAGGTCCGTAGGTCATTTCGGCATTATTGGAGAAAGTTAGAATTTGGATGATTGTTGGAAACTTTGACCGGGAGTGGAGTTTTTTATATCCGGGTTGGATTCCGATTTCGGAAGTTGGAGTAGGTCCGTAATGTAAATTATGACTTGTGTGCAAAACTTTGAGGTCAATTGGACTTGATTTGATAGTTTTCGACGTCGAATGTATAAGTTTGAAGTTTTAAAGTTCATTATGCTTGAATCGATGCGCAATTAGTATTTTTGGCTTTGTTTGATGTGATTTAATGGCTCGACTAAGTTCGTATGATACTTTAGGACTAGTTGATATATTTGGTCGAGGTCCCGGGGGGCCTCAGGTGGATTCCGGATGATTAACGGATCAAATTTAGACTTGTGAGAATGGCTGAAGGCACCAGCTCTGGTGCAATCGCACCTACACAAGATTGACCGCAGGTGCGAGCTCGCATAAGCGAGCTATTGGGCACAGATGCGGGGCTGGAGGAAGTGGCCCATGGTCACAGGTGCGACGTGAAGGCTAGATAAGCGGAGTCACTTCTGCGGAGGAAAAAGCGCAGAAGCGGAAAGGCCAGAGAGGCATGGTGATCGCAGAAATGGAGACCTTCTGCAGTAGCAAGAGCGCAGATACAATTGTCCCTTCGTAGAAGCACACGTGCATGTGCGCTTAGGGTGGCGCAGAAGCGAGATTTTGTGGCCTAAGTATTGGCCGCACCTGCGATGGAATTTCCGCAGGTGCGAAGCCGCAGATGCGACTAAGGCCTCGCAGAAGCGAAATCGCTGGGCAGAAAAGGGCTAATTCCGAGGGTTTAATTTCTTTCTCCATCTTTGAACCTAGAGAGCTCGGATTGAGGTGAAATTTTGAGAATTTTCTAGAGAAAACATTTGGGTAAGGATTCTTAATTTGTTTTTGATTAATGTCCATTAATCTATCAGTTATTTCTTCATTTAATTAAGGATTTGGGTTGAGAAATTTGAGGGAAAATGGTGGAAGTTCTTAGACCGAAAGTTTGGGGATTTAAAAGAGATTTGAGGTCGGATTTGAGTAATGTTAGTATGGGTGAACTCGATATCGAATGGATGTTCGTATTTTGTGACTTTTACCCGATTTCGAGACGTGGGCTCGTGTCGACTTTTTGGGGCGATTTTTCGATTATTTGCTTAAGTCGTAGTTTTGTTATTTAAATTAGTTTCTTGTAGTTGTATATATAGTGTGTAATTACTTTTGGCTAGATTTGGGCCGTTCAGAGTCGGAAAATCGAGGGAAGGGCATTCTTATTGACTAGTTGAGCTTGGTTTGAGGTAAGTGACTTGTCTAACCTTGTGTGGGGGAAATTTCCTTAGGATTTGGTAGTGTTGTAAAAATTTGTGATATGTGAATGCCGTGTACACGAGGTAACGAGTGCGTACACGGGAAAAATATAGAAATTTCGGTTCTTGCTGAGTACTCTTCTTTTAATTCCTTGACTGAGTTGCTTTAGCATGTGTAGTTATCGTGTTTAGTCCTAGTATCGCTTGTCTATGTGTCTTAACTCTTACTTACAATTTGTGCAACATGCTTAGTTGAATTACCTGCTTTCCTTAATTTTGTATTCAGTCTTTAACTATAGGATTCCTTGCTGTTAATTCGTTGTTCCATAAGTTATGAGTTGTGTATTTACTTTTGGGACTACGAGGCGTTACCTCGGGAGCTCCCCCTGTTGCATATTTACTTTTGAGACTACGGGGCGGTACCTCAAGAGCTCCCCCTGTTGCATATTTACTTTTGGGACTATGAGGCAGTACCTCGGGAGCTCCCCTGTTGCGTATTTACATTTAGGACTATGAGGCGGTACCTCAGGAGTGCCCCTATTGTTTACCTCTATTTGCTGTGTTGTTGCCTTTCTGAAATTTCTCATTGTTAAATTCTCAGTTGTTTCATTATATTATTATATCTTTTGTCCTGTTTCTTTTTTATTCCAGTAGGGCCCTGACCTAACCTTGTCACTACTCTACCGAGGTTAGGCTTGGCACTTACTGGGTACCGTTGTGGTGTACTCAATGCTACTCTTATGCATATCGTTTTTGTGCAGATCCAGATTCTTCTTACCATGCCAGATACTGGTGAGATAACCTATGCGTGGAGACTTCAAGGTACATCTGCTAGAGTCCACAGACCTCAGAGTCCCCCTCTATCCTTTTTATGTTGTTATTCCTTATTCTCCTTAGACTCTGATGTATAGAGACACTTAGTATTTTCTCTTATAAGCTTGTGACTTGTTTCTACCGGATTTTGGGAGCTGTAATTATTTGAATCGCAGTTCGTGTTTATATTTCATGTGTTGAGGTTTGATTTCAGTTTATATTCAGTTATTCCGCAAATTATTAGGCTTACCTAGTCTTAGAGACTAGATGCCATCACGACATCCCACGAAGGGAAATTGGGGTCGTGGCACCCATAAAATTTTAAGTGATTCGGAATCCGTTGCCCGGATTCATGAAGATGGCGTGGACATTAACACATGAAAAATTGAAAATCATCATGAATTCCTATTTTATGGCCCTAAAACATTAAAAAATGAGAACGATCATGGAAAAGTAATGACTATAGTTTATTAGGTCATTTGTGATGTGCCCACAAGATATTACGCGATTCGTAACCCGGCGCTCGAATTTACGAAGATGGTGTGGACATTGACACATGAAAGATTGAAAATCATCATGAATTCCTATTTTATGGCCCTAAAACATTAAAAAATGAGAACGATCATGGAAAAGTAATGACTATAGTTTATTAGGTCATTTGTGATGTGCCCACAAGATATTACGCGATTCGTAACCCGGCGCTCGAATTTACGAAGATGGTGTGGACATTAACACATGAAAAATTGAAAATCATCATGAATTCCTATTTTATGGCCCTAAAACATTAAAAAATAAGAACGATCATGGAAAAGTAATGACTATAGTTTATTAGGTCATTTTTTATGTGCCCACAAGATATTACGCGATTCGAAACACGTCGCTCGAATTTACGAAGATGGTGTGTTTATGGTGCTAAAATCGTTTTGAATTCCTGTTTTATGGTGCTAAAATACAAAAAAGAATGGTCATGGTGAAGCAATGAATATTGTTTATTAGTTCATTTCTAATGGGCCCATAAAACTTTAGGAGATTTGGAGTCCGTCGCCCGAATTCATAAAGATGGTGTGGACATTAGCGCACGAAAAATATGAAATCGTCATAAATTTCTATGTTATGGTCCTAAAACGTCAAAAAATGAGGAAAAATTATTGTAAAATAATGGCTATTATTCATTAGGTCCTTTCTGATGGGCACACAAAATTTTAGGTAATTCGGATCCCGTTGCCCCAATTAATAAGATAGCATGGACATTAGCATACGAAAAAATTAAAAAATCATCTTGAATTCTTGAGTTATAACCCTAAAACGTCAAAATGAGGAACAATTATGGCGAAGCAATGACTATTGTTCATTAGATCATTTCTGATGGGCCCACAAAATTTTAGGTGATTCGGAGCCCGTCGCCAAAATTCATGAAGATGACGTGGACATTAGCACACAAAAAATTGGAAATCGTCCTAAAATCCAAATATATGGCCCTAAAATGCTAAAAAGAGGAACGATCATGGCAAAGCAATGACTAAGTTTCATTAGGTCATTTCTAATGGAACCACAAAATATTAGTTGATTTGAAACCCGCCGCCCGAATTTACGAAGATGGTGTGGACATTAGCACACGCAAAATCATCCTGAATTCCTGTTTTATGATCCTAAAATTCCAAAAAACGAGGATCTACCTTGATAAAGCAATCAATATTGTTCATTAGGTCATTTCTGATGGGCCCACAAAAATTTAGAGTATTCGGAGCCCGTCGCCCCGAATTCATGAAGATGACGTGGACATTAGCACACGAAAAATATGAAGTCGTCCTAAATTCCTATTTTATGGTCCTAAAATGCCATAAAACGAGGAACGACCATGACGAAACGATGACTATTTTCATAAGGTCATTTCTGATGGGCCCACAAAATTTTAGGTGATTCGAAAACCGTCACCAAAAAATGAGGAACAATCATGGCAAAGTAATAATTATTGTTCATTAGATCATTTCAGATTGACCAAACAAATATTAGGCGATCCGAAGTATGCCGCCCTAATTTACGAAGATGGCATGGACATTAGCACATGCAAAATCGTCCTAAATTTGTATTTTTTTTGCCCTAAAATGCTAGAAACGAGGAACAGGTCATGGCAAAAAAATGACTATTCGCATTAGATCATTTCTGATAGGCCCAAAAATTTTGGCGATTCGAATACCATTGCCCAAATTCATGAAAATGGCGTAAAAATTAGCACATGAAAAATTATAAATCATCTTGAATTCCTATTTTATGACCCTAAAATGCCAGAATACAAGGAAGAGTCATGGCGAAGCAATGATTATTTTTTATTAGGTCATTTCTGATGGGCTAATAAAAGTTTAGGCAATTCGAAGACCGGCGCCCGAATTCATGAAGATGGCATGGACATTATCACGCACACAATCGAAAATCATTATGAATTCCTTTTTTATTGCCCTAAAATTCAAATTAATGAGAAACAATCATGAAAAAGAGATAATTATTATTGATTAGATCTTTTTTATAGGTTCACAAAATTTTAGATGATTCAAAGTCCGTCGCCCGAATTCATGATGGCATGGACATTAGCACATAAAAAACTCATCCTGAATTCCTGTTTTGTAGCCCTAAAATACCAAAACAATGAGGAACAGTCATGGTGAAGTAACGACTATTTTTCATAGTCATTTTTGATGGGCGCACAAATTTTTAGGCTATTCGGAGCCCGTCGCCCGAATTCATGAAGATGGCCTGGACATTAGTACTCGAAAAATCGAAACTCATCATTGAATTCCTGTTTTGTGCCCTTTAAATGCCAAAAACCGAGGAATGGTCATGATGAAGCAATGACTATTATTCATTAGGTTATTTTTGATGGGCCCACAAAAGTTTAGGCGAATTGTACCCTGTCGGCGAATTCATGAAGATGGTGTAGACATTAGCATATGAAAAATATGAAATCGTTTTGAATTACTGCTTTATGGCCCTAAATCACCAAAAAATGAGGAAGAGTTATAGCGAAACAATGACTATTGTTCATTAGGACGATTCTGATGGGCCCACAAAATTTTAGGCGATTCAAAGTTTGTCGCCCGAATTAATGAAAATGGCGCGGACACTAGCATACGAAAAATATGAAATCATCCCGAATTACTATTTTATGGCCAAAACGCCAAAAAACGAGGAATAGTCATGGCAAAGTAAATAATATTGTTCATTAGATTGTTTATGATGGGCCCATAAAAGTTTAGGCGATTTGAAGCCCGTCGCCCGAATTCATGAAGTTGACATAGACATTAGCAAACGAAAAATATAAAATCGTCTTTAATTCCTATTTTATAGCCAAAAAATGCGGAACGGTCATGGAAAAATGATGACTATTTTTTATAAGGTCGTTTCTAATGGAACAACAAAATTTTAGGCGATTCGGAGCTCGTCACCCGTATTCATGAAGATGGCATGAACATTAGCACACGAAAAATTAGAAATCAACTTAAATTCCTATTTCATAGCCCTTAACCTCTAAAATCGAGATATAGTCATGGAAAAATAATGACTATTATTCATTAGGTCATTTCTGATGGGCTTACAAAATATTAGGCGATTCGCAGCGTGTCGCCCGAATTCACGAAGATGGTGTGACATTAGCACATGAAAAATATGAAATCGCTTTGAATTACTGCTTTATGACCCTAAAATGCCAAAAAAAAGAGGAACACTTATAGAGAAGCAGTGATTATTATTCATTAGGTCGTTTCTGATGGTCCACAAAATTTTAGACAATTCGAAGTCTGTTGCCCGAATTTATGAAGATGGCATGAACATTAGCACAGGAAAAATATAAAATCATCTTGAATTACTATTTTATGGTCCTAAAACGCCAAAAAATGAGAAATAGTCATGCGAAGCAATGCTTATTATTCATTTGGTGGTTTTTGATGGGCCTACAAAATATTAGGCGATTTGAAGCCCGTCGTCCGAATTCATGAATATGGCACGGACATTAGCAAACGAAAAATGTGAAATCGTTGTAAATTCCTATTTTATGGCCAAAAAACATGGGACGGTCATGGCGAAATGATAACTATTTTTCATAAGGTCATTTCTGACGGAACCACAAAATTTTATACGATTCGGATCCCGTCGCCCGAATTCATGAGGACGGCATGCACATTAGCACACGAAAAATTAGAAATCATCCTAAATTCCTATTTTATGACCCTAAAACTCTAAAGAACGAGAAATGGTCATGGCAAACTAATGACTATTATTCATAAGGTTGTTTCAGATGGGCCTACAAAATATTAGGCGACTCGTAGCGCGCCGCCCCAATTCACGATGATGGCTTCGGCATTAACAAATGTGAAATCGTCTTGAATTCTTATTTTATGATCCTAAAATGCCAAAAAGGAGGAACGGTCATGGCGAAGCAATGACTATTATTCATTAGGTCGTTTCTGATTGGCCCACAAAATTTTAGGCAATTCGAAGCTCATCGCTCAAATTCATGAAGGTGGCGTGGACATTAGCACACCAAAAATATGAAATCGTCCAGAATTTCTATTGTGGCCTTAAAATGCCAAAAAATGAGAAACAATCATGGTTAAATAATAACTATTGTTCATTAGGTTATTTTTTATGGGCCGACAAAATTTTAGGTAATTAGAGCTCGTCGCTTGAATTCATGAAAATGGCGTGGCATTAACACACGAAATCGTCCTGAATTCCTATTTTATGGTCCTAAAATACCAAAAATGAGGAACGGCCATGACGAAGCAATGACTATTGTTCCTCAGTTCATTACTGATGGGTCAATAATACTTTAGACGATTCGAAACCCGTTGCCCGAATTTATGAAGATGACGCAAACGTTAGCACACGAAAAATATAAAGTCATCCTAAATTCCTATTTTATGGCCCTAAAGCGCCAAAAATGAGAAACAGCTATGGCGAAGAAATGACTATTATTCATTAGGTCATTTTTGTGGGGCCGCAAAATTTTAGGTAATTCGGAGCCCGTTGTCCAAATTCATGAAGATGACGTGGACATTAGCAAACGAAAAATTGGAAATCGTCTTGAATTTCTATTTTCTAAAATGCCAAAAAATACGGAACAATCATGGAGAAGCAATGAATATTTTTTCTTGGGTCATTTTTCATGGGTTAATAAAATTTTAGGCGATTCGGAGACCGTCGCACGAATTCTTGGGACATTAGCACACGAAAAATTGGAAATCATTTTGAATTTCTATTTTATGGTCCTAAAATGCCAAAAAATGAGGAACAATCTTGGCAAAGCAATTACTATTGTTCATTAGGTCATTTTTATGGTCCCGCAAAATTTTAGGCAATCCGGAGTCCGTTGTTCGAATTCATGAAGATGACGTGGATATTAACGAATGAAAAATTGGAAATCGTATTCAATTTCTATTTTATGGTCCTAAAATGCCAAACTGAGGAACAATCATGGCGAAGCAATGACTATTATTTCTTAGGTCATTTCTGATGGGTCAATAAAATTTTAGGTAATTCGAAGACTGTCATACGAACTCTTGGGACATTAGCACACGAAGAATTGAAAATCGTCCTAAATTCCTGTTTTGGGCCTCTAAAAGGCCAAAAATGAGGTTTGATAATGGAAAAGTGATTTCTAATATTCATTAGGTCATTTCTGATGTGCCCATAAAATTTTAGGCGATTCGGAGCCTGTTGCCCTAATCCATGAAGATGACGTGTACATTTGCTCACGAAAAATTGAAAATCAATTTGAATTCCTACTTTATGGCCTTAAAATGCCACAAAATGAGAAAAAGTCATGGAAAAACGATGACTATTGTTCATTAGGTTATTTTTAATGGGCCCATAAAATTTTAGGCGATTCGAAACCCGTCGCTCGAATCCATGAAGATGATGGGCTACGGAAAATTGGAAATCGACCTGAATTCCTATTTTATGGCCGATAAAATTCCAAAGGTTGAGGAACGCTTATGGTAAAGCGATGACTATTGTTCATTAGGTCTTTTTTGATGGGCTCATAAAAGTTTAGGTGATTCGGAGCTCGTCACCCGAATTCATGAAGATGGCGTGAACATTAGCAAACAAAAAAATGAAAATCGTCCTGAATTGCTATTTTATGGTCCTAAAACGTCAAAAAATGAGGAACAACCATGGAGAAGCAATGACTATTGTTTATTAGGTCATTTATGATGGGCCACTAAAATTTTAGACTATTCGAGCCCGTCGCCCGAAGTTTTGAAGATGGCGTGCACATTTTGAACATTAGCACACGAAACATTAGAAATCGTCCTCAATTCCCATTTTATGGCCCTAAAGCGATAAAATATTGAGGAACGGTCATGGCGAAGCGTTAACTATTTTTTCATTAGGTCATTTTTATTGGCCCACAAAATTTTAGACGATTCAGAGCATGTCATCTGAATTCATGAAGATGGTGTGGACATTAAAACACGAAAAATTAGAATTTGTCCTTAATTCCTGATTTATGGCCCTAAAACGTCAAAAAATGAGAAACAGTTTTAGTGAAGCAATGACAATTATTCATTAGGTCGCTTTTTATTGGCATACAAAATTTTAGGCGATTCGGAGCCCGTCGACCGAATTCATGAAGATGGCGTGTACATTAGTATACGAAAACTTGAAAATCGCCCTGAATTACTGTTTTACGGTCCTAAAATGCCAAAAAATGAGGAACGGTCATAGCAAAGTGATGACTATTTTTCATAAGGTCGTTCCTGATGGTCCCACAAAATTTTAGGTGATTCGGAGCCCGTCGCCTGAATTCATGAAGATGACATGGACATTTGCACACGAAAAAATCAAAAATTGTGCTGAATTCTTGTTTTATAGCCCTAAAATGCCCAAAATAAGGAACGGTCATGGCGAAGTATGACGATTATTCATAAGGTTATTTATGATAGGTCCAAAACATATTAGGCGATTCGAAGCCCTTTCGCCCGAATTCATGAAGATGGCGCGGACATTAGCACAAGAAAATTTTGAAATCATCCTGATTTCTAGTTTTATAGACCTAAAATGCAAATAAACAAGGAACAATCATGGAAAAGTAATGACTATTGTTCATTAGAACGTTTCTGATGGGCCCATAAATTTTTAGACGAGTCAGAGCTCATCGACACAATTCATGAAGATAACGTGAATATATTAGCACACGAAAAATCGGAAATCATCTTGAATTTTTGTTTTATGCCCTAAAATGCCAATAAACGATGAGTAGTCATGGCGAAACGATTACTATTGTTTATTGGGTCGTTTCGGATGGGTCCAAAAATTTTAGGCGATTCGGAGCCCACCGCTCTAATTAATGAAGATGACGTGGACTAGCACATGAGAAATTAGAAATATTCTTGAATTCCTGTCTTATGGTCCTAAAATGCGAAAAAACGAGGAACAACAATGACTGTTGTTCATTAGGTTATTTATGTTGGGTCCAAAAGATTTTAGGCGACTCGTAGCTCATCGCTCGAATTCATGAAGATGACGTGGACATTAGTACATGAAAAATTAGAAACCGTCCTGAATTCCGTATTTGCCCCTTATCAAACTATAGAAGGCGTCTAGATGTATGAAAGAGGTTACAATTAATTAAGATGAAGCGTTGAACAACAACTTCCTAAAAGAATGGTGGGTAATTTTAATTCATTCCCGGCTTGAAAAAAGTGTCAATCCCCTGTGTATTAACATGTGCGCATGTGGTTTTGCTAACTGCTTAAATCAATGTAAAATGCAAAGCGTTCGTCTACATGTACAAAAATGGAAAATTGATTGAAATCTTCAACAGTGAGATTAAGACAGATTAAGCACAGCTAATTAGTGAAAGCAACCATTAATGGACCATCACATTATCTCAAAATTCCGTTTGAAGTAAAGCAAAACTTGCTTATTTCAATTTTTTGTTTTGCAATTATTGGCTCTAGTTTATTTTAATTATCTGAATTTATGGGTTATCTACACTTTTCCTTCTTTTTTCTTTTTGAAAAATAAAAAGAATGAACAAATATTTAGGGTAAAAATTATTTTCCTCCTCTAAATTTGCTTTAATAATCAAACTTCTTCTCTAACTTTGAACAATTACATTCTCTTTCTCTTGTCATAACAAAATAGTCTAACACAAGAATACCTATTTTATTATTTATTATTAACATTTGATATCGTAATTTAAAAGAAGATTGTTTGACTTCACATAAAACAATGATTATGTAAAATTAAATAAGACAAAGAAATTAGCAGCATTTTTGCTTTTGTTAAACGTAAACCATGAGCTCTATCTCACTTTTGAATCGTGCGTTAAGAAACAACAAGAAATCGTAGAAATTTAAGCAGTTGATTAAATCGTAGAAATGTCATTTTCATACATTTAATCTAGCCAGTCCTTTAGTCATATTTCAACTATATGCTAGCTCTCCCTTTTACTCATAGTTAGCTCTATCAATTTTCGGGTTTATATTAAGAAAATTTATATTATGTTCAATGACCAATTATAAATTGAATTAAATAAAAGAGGTATTATCATTTTTAACCCGCACCAGAAACTATTTATATCTGGTAGTCGAAAAAGTGTATAAAACTTGTATAATTTTTATATATAACATATATAATATATATACATAAAATATATAAATTTTATATATTTTTTCGAATATTATTTTTACAGCGGCTATACAATATTTTCCTAAATATAAAAATGACCCTACAAAAATCTCCCATGGTTCAATACCGTGTGGAGAGCAAACCTTAGTTACTAGGAGAAGCATAAGCTGAGTGGCCTAATCTAGAAATTATTCCATTACATTAATTTAGATGTGAAGTGTAAAATATCTGATACTCTAAAATACCTACTGATGATTAAAACTCGAAACATAACAAAGTCTTGAATCTCATATGGCCGGGATGTCAAATAGGGAAAGAGGTATATACTATGTTGCATGGACTCTCAAACAATATTGTCGTACTCGTATCGTGTCAAATCTTCTTAAATTGTATTATTTTTGGAGGATCCTGCACACAACCTAAAATATTTTTGAAGAGTTCGAGCAACACGGGATATATATCATGCAAATGTGACTTCCCTGAAATCAGTTAAGGGAATGAGTGAAGTATGCTTTTGTTGTGGCGTAATATTTGCAAGAGAAAATGGACTTGTCATTTGAAACTTCTGTCCAATTCCCTCCTCTCGCTCTAATATATCTCCCCTCTATACCTACCAGACAATGACAACCTTTTTTTTTTCTTTATACCCTTCTAAAATACATTGCTGTCAATTTACATATATCTAGAAACTCCAGAATGACAAAGTGTAACTTCAAGAATTTTATCCAATTGTAACTTGTAAAGAGTGATTTGATTTGAAGACAAGTTATGCTGAGATTAATTATGCTTGGATTAGTTATATTATTATTAGTTATGATGAGATGATTATCGTGATATTATTCCTTATTGACTGTTTGATATGTTGTATTAATCTTGGGATTATCAATTTTACTGTTTTATGGGATAACTTATTCTGGAATTACTATTTCACCATCTATTAGCATTATGTATTTCGAAAATATATTCAAAAATCAGTAGCAATGAAAAAATCAGAAATGTAGAAGAACAGAAATAAATCCAAGCCCACTGAATTCACGATGTTTCCTTAAGGAACTTAATCTCCTTCTTGTACCCGAGATTTAGGATTATTTCCTCCCAGGATAGAATGGATTACCCTCACTGGTGTAGCGGTACTTCAAACCCCATTGATTAACGAACTCAAAGAACAATGGTAAATCACACTTACTGCTTTCTGATCACGCCCAACTATGCCTTGTAAAAAGGAGTAAGCGGTCGATGTAAATATAACCCGGTTCAAGTCCGGAGTCGAATCCTACATGGAACTAACATATTTACTACAACTTTAAATAATGCTGATGATAAGCTCAGACAACTTCCGGATGCAAGAGTTTTATGAATAATCAGTGGAATTTATTTAGCTAAGGAAAAATGATAATAAAATTAGTAATAATCAAGACTAAAATTGAATTCAAGGGTAAAAGGATCTAGGGCTATTGATTTCCTCAATTGCCGGATTAATTCTTAACTTTTTAGCTATAATCTTGCCGTAATACTCTATGAGGATTATGAGTTCCGGGCTACCGTAATTATCTCTCGATCAATTACGATAATTTACCAGAAGCATTCTCTCGAATTACTCTAGTTAACAATTTATGCAACTCAGAATTATCCCACCAAAGCTTCGTTATTTCTAACCCCACTTTTAAATTCAAGTAATTAATCTCTTAACTTACCCAAAAGTGGTGTTGTTCAACAACAATCTAACCAAGTGTTCTTTCTCAAGCAACACAAGGTAACTAGATACAATTAATCAAGGGCCCTTTTAATTAACCACAATACAATACGTAGTTGACAATCATAGAACAAATACGCCTCAATTATAACAAAATAGAGTCAAGACTTCATCCAACAATTGGTTCCATTAACCCTAGATAATAGATTTAGCTACTTGTACTAATGGAAAACAAATCACTAAAATAATTCATAATCAACAAATAGAAGTATGAAGAAGAAGATGAAAACTCTTAGGAAATTATCCGTGTTCTCTCCCTTGTTCTTGCCTCTAAAATCTTCTAAAACCAGCTATCCCTGACTTCTGGGCGAGTTTAGGCTTCATATAGGTTTAGGTTAGTCGCCTAAGAAATTACATAATTAACCCTGTGTGTTTGGCTTTCGTCCGCCCGTCCGCGGCCGCGGATCCGGCCGTGGATTTCCACTGCCTCACTGCCTCACTGCCTTGAGTTTACGGGCCAATTCGTAGCCCACTTCGCGGCTGCGCACCTGGAGGGGTCGTCTCGCTTGCTTTTCTAGCTCCTTTTCGACCGGGCTAACCTTAGATTGGCCTTCCACACTCCATGTTAACTCCAAAACACTCGTTAGCTCCCTCCTAGCTAGGAGTAGCTCCTGCAAAGCATCAAATTCTTAATTAGAGCACTTTGTTATCTTTTAGCATTCAAATATCAATTAAGTGCGGCTAAATTAGAGTGTAAATAATGTCTAAATTGCATAAATATAGCTTACTATCAACACCCCACACTTAAACCATTGCTCGTCCCCGAGCAATCAAACCATACTCTAAGAGGCCTAACTTCACTGAGCGACTTCCCTACTCGTCACACCAAGAATATTTCACATATATTGAAGACATTAGTGTAACATCTACACCTCAAGAGTTGACTCCCTCTAGCCACGAAATGTTCCTAACCGGCTTACTTACTCTAATTCAGAGGTCCAAACTTACCTCTCCTTCATGAATCAAGTGCCTGCTCACAACAAAAGAGACTCATTTCACAATCAGTAAAATTCGCACACACTGAGGAACTTAAAAGGAACAGAATTCACTCACCCTCATAAATGACATTCTTGTGCCACAGAAAACGCATCATAGGCTTGCCCGTAGTGTACTACTCTACTAATTGAGCTCACTCAGTCTAGGATCAAGTATGACTTTATTTGGATGTAATGTAGGCTGCAGGTTGAGTAGGATATATTTGGATATAATAGTGACTACACCTCCCTAAGCACTTTAATACATTTATTTTACAATCAATTTCACACCTAAGTTAAACCAATATTTTCATCTTTAACACCACATATACCACCCCACACTTCTTTTTTTAGCACAATCACCTTAAAAGCCACCAAAGAATTATTACCAATCAACATGATACACTATTAACAATGTTCTTCTTTTTATTTTATTTTTCACAAGTGGCTTTTCCAACAAGATATACCTTTCTCCTTATTTCTCTAGTTCCACTCAAAAAATCTATCAACACCCCACACTTTATCCTATAAATTCATAGTATTTCAAGTGCTTACGAGAGGTAAAGGGTTCAAAAAGATGGTCAATTCAAATAAGGGATAGAGATTGTAATGTGGTTGCCAAGAAAACAGGATTACAGGCTCAACGGGGTTAACTACGGTACATAGCAAATAGGTGGGTGGAGTATGTATATATATTCAACAAAGAAATGCCTATATCACTTCCTGACTAAACAAGACTACCATTTCGCTTTGCAGACACACGAGGCAAGCTCTAGGCGTTAAATGTCGTGCACAGAATATAACAAGCCACACACACACATGGCATATGACTCATTCCATATTAGATCATCAAACACTCAGATCAGGGTACTTAAGCCAAATTAAGAACATACATTTTAACGCCTTCTTACAAGAGTCAACAAATGAGCCTAAGCGTCACACTAAAGTAACCGCTATATTCAAGACATTACGAAATTAAGGGATCCTATTCTAATTCTGCCCATATCCCATAAGTTCCTAACTAAAAATAAAAAGCTAACTACACCCGGTTCAAACAAAACCCTTGAAAAAGAACCGTGGTTTAAAGAAAAACCAAGGGGGAATTGATAAACTACTATAAGAAAAAATTGATATCCATCGTCGGGCCAAGTCAAAATTGATTTATACAAATAAACTACGAAACTATCTACATACAACATACAACAAAGTATCCCCCACCCCACACTTAAAAAGATGGCATGTCCCCATTTCATACAAAGTAAAGTAATGTGAGGTAAAGGAACTTCCCTGGTAGATCAGTCTTGATTGGAGACAGTGCGAGGGTCGAGATGACATGCTCTCCCCAGCGCACGCAGCCAGCCCATGATTTTCTTTTCTGACTTCGCATTTTGGGTGGCCAAAGCCTCAACTCTAGCCCCCAACTCCGTGACGGAAGTGTGCAGTCCTGTCATGTCTTGTTCTAGGGCTATCATTCGCGTGCTCCGTCTGCCTTGGGATGGTCCCTCAGCTGCGACAACTTATTCCTGTGGGGGTGAGGAAGGCCCAATCTCCTCCTGCCCTTCATCACCCTCCTCCGGCATATCAGAATCGTCCCTATGAGTCGCCCCAGGTTCCATAGGGTCTCTCCCAATGGTCACTATGTCTGATTGAAACTTAGCTTCTCTCCTGACCTTGCCATCCGCATTTGGGTTCTCAGGCACCCTTGCTGCCCGACACAATCTTGTAACCAGAGAGGGAAAAAAGAATCCATACCTCTTCAATGTTAAATGGACGAACATTTCAGAATGTCTAACCTTGACAACATCAAAATCGTGGCCATTCACGAAGCACCAGATCAAAGCAGCGCTCGGTCTATTAACCTTAGTGGTGTTGTGGGATGGCAGCAAGCGACTGTTGATGATGTGCAACCAGCACTTGCCTTCAAAAGTGAGCGAGGCAGAATACAAGATCTGGCACCACCCACAGGACATCTTTGTCAAGTACACAGATAGTTCGGAAAAACCTGTGCCATGTGATGGGTTCTCTTTTATAGGTATCAAAGAAATCCTCCTCCCTATCGAAAATCGGCAAGCGATATGCTCTCCGGATGGTTCTAAGGAGGTATTCACCATCGTTTTCTGCACAGTGCAAATTCTATCCTCATGTTCGGGGCAATTGGCATAAAATTCCCGGATAAGCATCAAGTTACCTTCCTCCGGTTCTTCGAAGAAGCTGTCCAGCCCACGTTTAATCAGCTCCCGGTCCATATTAGGGAAGTCATCCTGGAGAGATGCTCTATCAATACCCCTTTCCGGTACAGGCTTCCTGGTAGCCTTCAAACTGAACCGTTCCTAGACAGCTCTGGAGACGAACTTTGTGCGATCAAACAAAATTGCACTGGCTGGTGCCCGTCCCCGAGATGAGCCTCCATGACCACTTGATGAGGCTCTGGTATCGCGTCTCTTCCTTGAAGGTTGCATATTATCTACACAATAAATACTACTATCAGTGGAGAGCGGAATATGTGACCCAATGGCGGTTACTCAGACTTCACTCGCACAATTGATCACAATTTATATTAAACACTCATTAAGGTAAATCAACAAATAGGTAGTGTGCATATGTCCCCCCAAGTTACCCAAAGACCCAATTAGACTACCATTCCTCACAAACCCAACAATTGCTTCCCCCAAATCAACCAATTCAAATAGCCTCCATATACCACATATAAACCACAATCCAAATCCCAGACAAAAGCACATATGATTTTACTATCCTATACATACAATAGCAAGGGAAAAGATTGAAAAAAATTACAAAAAAGAAAAAAGGAAAGAGGAATACTAAGAAAGAGGAATAAAATCATATACTTACTTGGAGATCTTGAGAAGAACGGATGTTGGCGATTGGTTGAGTGGAGAAGAGAAGGAAGAAGAAGAATCTTGTGTTGAAAGAAAAATATGGGGGAAGGGAGGAGTTTGGAGACTTGAAGTTAGGAAGGAAAGAAGTGAAGTGGGTGAAGTATGGGGGGGG
>AWOL01S0005840.1:25371-52049 GCA_000715115.1 Nicotiana otophora
AGTGGGGGTGGTGGGCATTTAAGTTAGGCAAAATAAGGGGGATATAAAAAAATTTGACTAAAAATAAAAAGAAACCTACCTGGACACGCCCTATATCCGCGCCCAGATCCGCGGTCGCGGATGTTGGGCAGTGGGGAGCTTTAAATTCACGTCCAGATTTGCTGTCCTATATGCAGTCGCGGATTCTGGGCAGAGGCCAAAATCCGCGGCCATATCCGCAGTCCAATTCGCGACCGCGGATCTCTGTCTCCAGCTAATTTTTGTCTTTGCCGTATTTTTACCTATTCTCGGGTTAATTTCGACCCCCGAATCCTTCCGATGCGCATAAGTTTTGCCCTGCACATAAGTAGATCGATCAAAGTCGTTCAAAATCAATTACAACAACCAAAGTAAGAAAAATAATGGGTTGCCTCCCAAAAAGCGCATAAGTTAACGTCGCGGCACGACGATTTAAAACATACCATGGGTTGCCTCCCAGGAAGCGCCAGATTTAATGTTGCGGCACGACGCAGGCTTTCATTATCACTCCTCGTTCGCGTACTGGGGCTCTTATAAAGTTATCACCATTCTATCCCCTTTCTCTTCGACCATTCCAAGGTAATGTTTCAACCTTTGCCCATTTACCGTGAACTTGTTTGTCCCATCTTCGGATTCAATCTCTACAGCTTCACTTGAGAACACTTGCACCACTCTGAAGGGTCCTGACCATCGGGACTTCAACTTACCCGGAAACAATCTCAATCTCGAGTTGTATAACAACACTAGATCTTCGGGCTTGAAGTTCCGATCTAAGATGTGCTTATCATGGATCATTTTCGTCTTTTCTTTGTATAATCTAGCATTCTCAAATGAATGGAACCTGAATTCCTCGAGCTCATGTAACTCAGTGACTCTGCTGGTGCCTGTGGTCTCTATATCCAGATTCAACTGCCACAGTGCCCAAAGTGCTTTATGTTCGAGCTCTACCGGAAGGTGGCATGCCTTTCCAAACACCAACTTTTACGGTGACATAACAATAGGAGTTTTGAATGTTGTGCGGTACGCCCCTAATGCATCATCCAGCTTCTTTGCCCAATCAGTCCTTGTTGCATTCACTGTCTTTGTTAGGACACTTTTAATTTCTCTATTGGACGCTTCAACTTGCCCGCTCGTCTGTGGGTGGTATGGTGTGGCTACTTTGTGGTGAACTCCATACTTTTCCAACAAACGTGCGAACGCTCTATTGCAAAAATGGGTTCCACCATTACTGATTATAGCTCTCGGGGTGCCAATATGTGTGAAGATATTTTTCTTTAGGAAACTTGTTACCCCTTTTGCATCATTGGTTGGGAGAGCCACCGCTTCGACCCACTTGGAGACATAGTCAACCGCTACCAATATATATTTGTTACCATACGAGATGACGAACGGCCCCATAAAGTCGATCCCCCACTTGGCAATAAATATATATTGGTAGCGGTTGACTATGTCTCCNCAGTGACTCTGCTGGTGCCTGTGGTCTCTATATCCAGATTCAACTGCCACAGTGCCCAAAGTGCTTTATGTTCGAGCTCTACCGGAAGGTGGCATGCCTTTCCAAACACCAACTTTTACGGTGACATAACAATAGGAGTTTTGAATGTTGTGCGGTACGCCCCTAATGCATCATCCAGCTTCTTTGCCCAATCAGTCCTTGTTGCATTCACTGTCTTTGTTAGGACACTTTTAATTTCTCTATTGGACGCTTCAACTTGCCCGCTCGTCTGTGGGTGGTATGGTGTGGCTACTTTGTGGTGAACTCCATACTTTTCCAACAAACGTGCGAACGCTCTATTGCAAAAATGGGTTCCACCATTACTGATTATAGCTCTCGGGGTGCCAATATGTGTGAAGATATTTTTCTTTAGGAAACTTGTTACCCCTTTTGCATCATTGGTTGGGATAGCCACCGCTTCGACCCACTTGGAGACATAGTCAACCGCTACCAATATATATTTGTTACCATACGAGATGACGAACGGCCCCATAAAGTCGATCCCCCACTTGGCAATAACCTCCACCTCTTGAATTGTAGTCATCGACATCTCGTGACGGCGAAATATGTTGCCTGTCCTTTGGAATTCATCGCAATTTTTTACCCAAGCATGGGCATCCTTGAACAGGGTAGGCCAATACAATCCCGATTCCAACACTTTTGCTGCTGTCCGGATTCCTACAAAGTGTCCACCATATGGTGAAGCATGGCAAGCCTGCAAAATAAAAGGTTGATCTTTCTCGAGGATACACCTCCAGATCATGTTATCTACACATATTTTAAACAATAGAGGTTCGTCCCAATAATAGGCTAGACAATCGCGGAAGAAATTTTTCTTTTGAATTGAGGAGAGTTCATAAGGTACAATACCGCTTGCTAAATAGTTAGCAATATCAGTATACCATGGCGTCTCCTCCATTGTCACAGCAAGTAACTGCTCATCCGGAGTGTCTCTGTTTTGTCTTCAACCTCCATTCTCTTTTCAGCTCCTTCCAATCTTGAGAGGTGGTATGCCACTTGATTGCCCGTCCCCTTTCTGTCACGAATTTCCAGATCGAATTCTTGTAGCAAAAGAACCCAGCGAATCAAGTGTGGCTTTTACTCCTTCTTTGCTATCAAGTACCTAATTGCTGCATGGTCAGTATAAACAATAACTTTTGAACCAATTAAGCCAGCATTTCCTTTTCCGTTACAGTGTAATTGAGTTGTGCATCGCTGAGTGTCCTACTTGCATAGTAAATCGGGTGCATCATCTTGTCTTTGTGTTGCCCCAAGACTGCTCCTATAGCATAATCACTGGCATCGCACATGAGCTCGAACGGTTGCTCTCAGTTGGGTGAAACTATGATGGGTGCAGTCACCAATCTCTTCTTCAGCTCCTCAAAAACCAACCTGCAATCATTAGAAAACACAAAGGGCTGATCCTTTTCAAGCAGCTTACATAAGGGGTTAGCAATTTTGGAAAATTCTTTAATGAATCGCCTATAGAACCCGGCGTGCCCAAGGAAACTTCTCACTGCCTTTACCGAAGTGGGCGGTGCCAGCTTCTCAATCACATCAACCTTGGCATGGTCGACTTCAATGCCCTTGCTGGACACTCGATGCCCCAACACTATTCCTTCTTGTACCATAAAATGTCACTTTTCCCAATTCAGCACCAGATTTGTCTCCACACATCTTTTGAGCACTCTTCTTAAGTTGTGAAGACAATCTTCGAATGAATCCCCCACCGCGGAGAAATAATCCGTAAACACCTCCATAATATCCTCCACCATGTCAGTGAAAATGGCCAACATGCACCGCTGGAATGTAGCCGGTGCATTGCAAAGTCCAAAGGGCATTCTCCGAAAGGCAAAGATGCCATATGGACAAGTGAATGTTGTTTTCTCTCTGTCTTCCGGGGCTATTGGGATTTGGTTATACCCCGAGTATCCATCCAAGAAACAGAAGTAGGACCGCCCAGCTAACCTGTCCAACATTTGGTCAATGAAAGGCAATGGAAAATGCTCCTTTCGAGTGGTTGTGTTCAGTTTCTGATAGTCCTTGCAAATCCGCCACCTCGTGACTGTACGAGTCGAGATCAACTCATTATTCTCATTTTGTACGACCGTCATTCCTCCCTTTTCGGCACACATTGGACAGGACTGACCCAGTTGGTGTTAGAGATGGGGAATATGATACCCGCATCCAGCCACATGATTACTTCCTTCTTTACTACTTCCTTCATATTCGGGTTCAACCGTCGTTAATGTTTCCTGGAAGGTTTGCGCCCCTCTTCCACAAGAATCTTGTGCATGAAAATGGATGGGCTGATACCCTTTACGTCTGCTATAGTCCAACCAATGGCAGTCTTACATTCTTGCAATACCTGCAATAGTTGCTCTACCTGCACAACTAGCAAACCAGATGATATAATAACAGGCAAGTAGAATTAGGCCCCAAGAAAGCGTACCTGAGGTAGGCTGGAAGTGGTTTCAAGTCCAGCTGTGGTGGCTCCTCTATTGATGATTTTGCAGGTGGTATTGCTCTCTCTTCTAAGCGTAGGGGCTCGAACTGAGGTTCCCTTTTCCAGAATTCTTGACCTTCGAGAGCCATGACCCACTTTGCCAACCCTTCACCGTCCATCTCTTCCAAATTCATCAAGAAGGCTTCTAGTGGATCCTTGACATTAAGGGTCTCATCCTCTTCTTGCAGTATCACATCCACGGCCTCCACTAGTGAGCAGTTTGCAAATTCACTGGGTCTCCTCATGGATTGTTGAAAGTTGAATATTATTTTTTCATTGTTCAACCTCATTTTCAACTCTCCAGTCTCACAATCAATTAATGCTCTCCCAGTGGCTAAGAATGGCCTTCCCAGAATGATAAGTATCTCTTCATCCACCTGACAGTCAAGAATAACTAAGTCTGCAGGAAATACAAATTTCCCCACTTGCACAAGCACATCATCAAGAATTCATGTTGGTCTTTTGACTGTGCGATCATCAAGAGGTCAGTCTAGCTCTGCCAATGCCCAGTTTTGTATAGATTTCCAAGGGCATCAAGTTTATGTTGGCTCTCAAGTCATACAATGCTTTAGCAAAACCATAACCCCCAATAGTGCATGGGATAGTGAAGCTACCTGGATCGGACACCTTTTGGGCCATAGGTCTTGTCACTACCGAGCTACAGGTCTGTGTCAAAGTTACACTGGACAAGTCCTGGAAGTCAAATATCCGCGACATCAGGTCCTTCATCATTTTTGCATACCCTGGCATTTCCCTCAAAGCATCCATCAGTGGAATATTCAATTGAATCTGTCGAAGCATTTCCATGAATTTCCTGTATTGATCATCTTTCTTTTGTTTTTCCAATCTCTGAGAGAATGGTGCAGGAGTCAACCTATGTCCACTACTTGATGTCTTTTCTTTTTTGGAAGCTTCTGGCATAAGAGGTGCCACCTGTCCTGAGACTTGTTCACATTCTTTCGCCTTACCCTTGTCAACCCGTGCCTGTTCAACTACTACCTCGGTGAGCTCTTCTGACCCATCTGCCTATAAAGTAATTGGAGTAGTTAGCATAGTTTCTCTCCTATATTGAGCAACTGCTTGCTCTCTGTCTAAATCTCTTCCATTCCTGAGACTCACTGCCATTAGCTGATTTAGGTTTTTCTCCTTTGGGTTAATATTTGTATATGCAGGCAATGTTCCTTGGGGGAGATTGTTCAAGGCCATAGACAGATGTCCCAATTGAGTTTCAATGCCTTTGATTGCTGAATCATATGCTACTAACTTTTCTTACATCTTACCATTTGTTCCAATGAGCTGTTGCAGCATGCCCCTGATTTCTACCATGTTGTTGTCCTGTTGTTGATGAGGTGGTTGGTAGGCCAACTATTGCTGGTGCAGCTGATTATGGCCCTGCTGCCTTTGATAAGGCACAACTTGACCTTGTGGTCGTACGCCTCCAGCATTAGGTTGTGTTGTGGCAGGTTGGGTCTGTACTGCCGGTTTGGTGCTGGTCCCCATTGTTACCCACCTTGCCTCTGACCTCCAAAATTATTGACATAATTCATGTCTTATCTGAAGCCCTGGTTGTCATTCTCTCTACTTCACGAGCACACATATGACTGGTTTATGCAAGGAATGCACAATCCTCCATTTGTTGTATCAACAATGTGCACTTGCTTTGTACCCATCTCATCAATTTGCTTTGTCAGTATGCTTATCTGAGTCATGAGAGTGGCTATGTTCTGTGCATGGGAATTGTTTGGGTCAAGAGCAACAGAATGCACTATTGGTGTAAGTGTCGTACCTCTAGTCATCCAGCCTGAATTTTGAGCCATCTTGTCAAGAAGAATCTTGCACTCTGTGAATGTCTTGCTAAAAATGCACCCCCGGCTGAAGCATCTACATTGGCCTTCAAACTGTATGCTAAACCCATGTAGAATCTCTGTCCCAGCATCTGATCTGGAATGCCATGGTGTGGACACTTCACTAGCATACCCTTGAACCTCTCCCAGGTTTCTTGCAACATCTCAGTTGGTTTATGCCTGAACTGTAATATCTCATCAATCTGCCTTGCAATCTTGTTGGAAGGATAAAACTTGTTTAAGAACTGTTTGACTAATTCTTCCCAAGTGGCAATGGAGTTTATTGGGAGCGAATTCAGCCAAGTTTTAGCCTCTCCAGTCACAGAGAATGGAAACAGTAATAGCTTGATGGCTTCAGGAGTCACATTCGGCTGTCTTTGGGTCACACATATTGATAGGAAATTCTTCAGATGTTGTTGTGGGTCTTCAATGTATGACCTGGAGAACAGTCCCTTATTTTGCAACAGATGCAGCATGTTGTTGGTGATCTGGAATGTCTCCATTTGTATCTGAGGTACAGCAATGGCGGTGGCCAGGTTATCAGCAGTTGGTTGTGCCCAATCATAAAGAGCAGCTTCAAGCACAAGAGGTTCCACCACTCCATTGTTTGGTTCAACCCGATTATTCTGATTGTTTCCGTTGACATCGTCCACGTTGTCCATTTCAATTTCGAGTGTGTGTTTTTGTTGTAACTGTTTGTTCTTCTTGTTGGCTCAATTTAATGCCCTGAATGCTTTCTCGGGGTCTGAGAGTCCTTCAAAAAGTTCACAAGTCCTCGAAGAGCTTCTAGGCATACACCTGAGTCATAGGAGAATTCAAACATGAGAATTTCAATGGAAAACTTTAAACACCGTAAGAAATTGATCTAAACTAAGAATTCTAGCAATTCTTCTAAGTTATAATAAATAACACCGTTAGTTCCCCGACAACGGCGCCAAAATTTTGATCACGCCCAACTATGCCTTGTAAAAAGAACTAAGCGGTGCAAATATAACCCGGTTCAAGTTTGGAGTCGAATCCCACAGGGAACTAACCTATTTACTACAACTTTAAATAATGCTAATGATAAGCTCAGACAACTTCCGAATGCAAGAATTTTATGAATAATCAGTGGAATTTATTTAGCTAAGGAAAAATGACAATAAAATTAGCAATAATCAAGACTAAAATTGAATTCAAGGGTAAAAGGATCTAGGGCTATTGATTTCCCCAATTGTCGGATTAATTCTTAACTCTTTAGCTATAATATTGCCGTAATACTCTATAAGGATTATGAGTTCCGGGCTACCGTAATTATCTCTCGATCAATTATGATAATTTACTAGAAGCATTCTCTCGAACTACTCTAGTTAACAATTTATGCAACTCAGAATTATCCCACCAAAGCTTCGTTATTTCTAACCCCACTTTTAAATTCAAGTAATTAATATTTTAACTTACCCAAAATTGGTGTTGTTCAATAATAATCTAACCAAGTGTTCTTTCTCAAGCAACACAATGTAACTAGACACGATTAATCAAGGACCCTTTCAATTAACCATAATACAATACGTAGTTGACAATCATAGAACAAACACGGCTCAATTATAACAAAATAGAGTCAAGAATTCATCCAACAATTGGTTCCATCAACCCTAGATAATAGATTTAGCTACTCATATTAATGGAAAACAAATCACTAAAATAATTCATAATCAATAAATAGAAGTATGAAGAAGAAGATGAAAACTCTTAGGAAATCATCCGTCTTCTCTCCATTGTTCTTGCCTCTAAAACCTTATAAAACCACCTATCCCTGACTTCTGGGCGAGTTTAGGCTTCATATAGGTTTAGGTTAGTCGCCTAGGAAATTACATAATTAACCCTGCGTGTTTGGCTTTGGTCCGCTCGTTCGCGGCCGCGGATTCGACCGCGGATCCGGCCGCAGATTTCCATTGCCTCACTGCCTTGAGTTCGCAGCCCACTTCATGGCCGCGCACCTGGAGGGGTTGTCTCGCTTGCTTTTCTCGCTCATTTTGTACCGGGCTAACCTTCGATTGGCCTTCCACACTCTATGTTGACTCCAAAACACTCGTTAGCTCCCTCCTAGCTCAGAGTAACTCCTGCAAAGCATCAAATTCTTAATTAGAGAATTTGTTTATCTTTTAGCATTCAAATATCAATAAAGTGCGGCTAAATTAGAGTGTAAAAGTGTCTAAATTGCATAAATATAGCCTACTATCACTTTCTTTCAGTTAAAAAATAATGCAGAAGGAAGAAGGAGAAATCAAACTTTTCGTAAGGAAAATCTGAGGGGGAGATCATGTATTTATAGCCAAAACGTTGGGTGATACCTAAGAGTTGCAACTCTGCACTCAAAATGGTTGTTTTATAAACAACAATTTACGCAAACCGCCAAATTCAAATTAAAACGGGAAAAACAAAACGGAGGAAAAATTAAATTACTATTACAGAAACGGTCTAATTTGGATTAAATAATATTGCGTTAATATTAACAAATAAATTTGGTCCAAACAAATTAATCAGTCAATCAGATTATTTGACCTGAATCCGAATCCGAATCCGAGTCCGAGTCCAAGCGACGACGACGATGGCGCGAGGCTTGCCTTCTTCGCAATTCTTTAAGAGATAGAAGAAGTGCAATTATATATATACCCATCAAAACTCTTTTCCTCCTCCAATATGGGACAATGTTCCTTTGTCAAAGAGGGAAATTTAATTTTTTTTTATTTTTCCCTCAATTTCCCATTCACTCTATTTTTAAGCTCTAACAAGATTAAAACCCAACAATCCCCCACATGAATGGGTATGTCTATATCACGAAAATATGCATGAAAAACTGTGTGATTTACAAGCAAGGATTAATTGCATCTAGATAAGTAGGTTTTCCTTTGAACTTTCTATAGTGAACTTATGTCGGATATACTCAATCAATCGGTAGATTTGATATATTTGAACCATCGAACATCGGTGTATACCTAGACAACCATAAGTCAAACAATCAACCATTAACCGTCTTTAGTTCTCATTGTTGTGTTCGTTTCAGCCATGAACACCGCCTGGTTTCATAAGTGCGTAGAGAACTGGCCTTACAAANTTTTCCTTTGAACTTTCTATAGTGAACTTATGTCGGATATACTCAATCAATCGGTAGATTTGATATATTTGAACCATCGAACATCGGTGTATACCTAGACAACCATAAGTCAAACAATCAACCATTAACCGTCTTTAGTTCTCATTGTTGTGTTCGTTTCAGCCATGAACACCGCCTGGTTTCATAAGTGCATAGAGAACTGGCCTTGCAAAATTCTCCTTGAAGCAGATAATACTTCACACCTACATAGGTGATTCCTAAATGTGTCATCCTGTAGATACACTCTTTGATATACCCCGTATCAAATTTAGAAACCATTAAAAATCCTTAATGTTTTATCCTTGGTACTGAACATTGTCTCATCACGAGAATGGACCAAAATTTTGGTTGACCATGTTGAGCCGTCATTAATGAATTTGTTTGATCTCCTTGAACCTAGATCTTGGGATCTCCAGTCTTCTAGGTAGAGTTACCGCCACAATGACTTTTCCTCACCCATAGTCCTATTCCCCTCGATGATCTTTCAGCTACCTCTCTAGTTAGGCCTTTTTTAAGCGTATCCGACACATTATCGCTTGACTTTACGTAGTCAATTGTGATGATCCCCCTAGAGAGTAGCTGCCTAACGATTTTATATCTTCGTCGTATATGATGATATTTACTGTTATACATAACACTCCCATCCCTTCCAATTGCCTCTTGACTATCGCAATGTATGCATATTGGTGCCAACGGTTTGGGCCAAAATGGAATATCTTTCGAAATATTTCGGAGCCATTCAACTTCTTCACCGGCTTTATCTAAGGCTATAAACTCAGCCTCCATTGTAGAGCGGGCAATACAAGTTTGTTTGGACGACTTCCAAGATACCGCTCCTCCACCAATAGTGAATACATATCCACTCGTGGACTAAGAATCAGTTGAATCAGTGATCCAATTTGCATCACAGTATCCCTCAATCACGCACGATAATTACTGTAGTGCAAATTAAAGTCTTGGGTATATTTTAAATATACCAAAACTCGATTCATCGCCATCCAATGAGATTGACCTGGATTACTTGTGTATCGACTCAATTTACTTATAACACAAGCTATATCTGGTCGAGTACAATTCATGATATATATTAAATCTCCCAGAACACGAGCATAATCCAATTGTGATATGCTTTGGCCTTTATTCTTTGCAAGTGCAAGATTTCACGTCAATTGGAGTCTTTGCAACTTTAATATCTAAGTACTTAAATTTTTCAAGTATTGTTTTAATGTAATGAGATTGCGACAATGCCAGACCTTGAGGAGTCTTATGGATCTTAATACCAATAATTAAATCGGTAACTCCCAAGTCTTTCATATCAAACATGCTAGTTAGCATACGCTTAGTTGCATTTATATTGGCAATGTCATTAATCATTATAAGCATATCATGCACTTATAAACAAACAATGACTATGTGATTTGTAACATTTTCAATGTATACACATTTATTACTTTCATTTATCTTAAAATCATTTGACAATATTGTTTGGTCAAATTTCGCATGCCATTGTTTGGGTGCTTGTTTTAGTCCGTAAAGCGACTTAACAAGTCTACATACCTTCTTTTATTTACCTGGAACCATAAGCCCTTCAGGTTGTTCCATGTAAATTTCTTCCTCCAAATCTCCATTTAAGAAGACCATTTTAACGTCTATTTGATGAATTTCAAGACCATATGCCGCAACTAATGCTACTAACGTTTGTATGGACGTAATTCTTGTAACTGGAAAGTATGCGTCAAAAAAGTCAAGACCACCTTGTTGTCTATACCCTTTGACCACAAGTCTTGTCTTATATTTGTCAATAGTACCATCATCTTTCATTTTCCTCTTAAAGATCCATTTAGAACCCAATGGTTTATTGTGTAGAGGAAGATACCCCAATTCTCATGTATGGTTGTTTAGTATGGATTCTATTTCACTATTGAATTCCATTTTCAAAATAATGATTCCGAAGAAGACATAGCTTCTTTAAATGTTCCGAGATCATTTTCCAATAAGAAAGTCATAAAATCTAGTCCAAATGAAGTAGACGTTCTTTGACGTTTACTATGTCTTAGATCCTCCTGATTAGACGTACTTTCTTTTGTTTCTTCCCGAGGCCATTTAGATCCTTCACCAATAGATTCACATTCCTTTTTATACAGATATATATATTTTTGAAGAATTCAACATTTTTTTATTCTATAACCGTATTATTATGAATGTCAGAATTTTCTGATTTATGAACCAGAAATTGATATACTTTACTGTTGGTTGCATATCCTATGAAAAAACAATCAACAGTTTTCGGTCCTATCTTTACCCTTTTAGGTTTCGGAACTTGCACTTTTGCCAAATACCCCCACATTTTCAAATAATTTAAGTTGGGCTTCCTTTCTTTCCATTTTTCATATGGAATGGATTGCGTTTTGCTATGGGGTACTCGGTTTAGTATCCGGTTAGCCGTAAGAATGACTTCTTCCCACAAGTTCTGTGGCAAACCAGAACTTATCAACAAAGCATTCATCATCTCCTTTAATGAACGATTCTTTCTTTCCGCAATCCTATTGGATTGGGGCGTGTAAGGGGCTGTTGTTTGATGAATATCTCTTCAAAAGGAGATTCGTATTCACCACTCCTATCACTTCTTATCATTTTGATTTTCTTGTTAAGTTGTGTTTCAACTTCATTTTTGTATTGGTTGAATGCTTCTATTGCTTCATCTTTACTACTAAGTAAGTAAACATAGCAATATCGAGTATTGTCGTCAATAAAAGTTATTGAAATACTTCTTTCCACCACGAGATTGTATTGACTTCATGTCGCAAATATCTGTGTGAATTAAGTCTAAAGGATTTGAATTCCTTTCAACTAACTTATAAGGATATTTAACATACTTAGATTTCATACATATTTGACATTTTGATTTGTCACATTCAAACTTAGGCAATACTTTCAAATTAATCATTTTCGCAAGGTTTTATAATTGACATGTCGCAAATGTATATGCCATAAATTATTTGACTCAAGTAAGTAAGAAGAAGCTGAATTTTTATTATTGTCAACAACCATTACATTCAGCTTGAAAAGGCCCTCATTAAGGCAACATTTTTCTAAGTATATCTCGTTCTTACTTATTACAACTTTGTCTGAAACAAAAATATAGTTAACCCCGTCCTTGACGAGAAGTGAAATAGAAACTAAGTTCTTCCTTATTTCAGGAACATGACAGACATTATTCAGAGTCACCACCTTGCCAGAGGTCATCTTCAGGAATATCTTTCCATAACCTTCAATTATGGCCGTTGCAGAATTTTCCATAAAAATGGTCTCGTCGGGTCCAGCGGGAGCATATGAAGCAAATGCTTCTCTAACAGCACAAACATGGCAGGTGGCTCCAGAATCAATCCACCACTCCTTAGGATTCCCCACTAAGTTGCATTCAGACAGCATAGCGCACAAGTCAACAATATTTGACCCTTTTTCTTCTCTTTCTTCGGAGCACGACATTTTGCAGCTTTGTGTCCAAGCTTTTCATAGTTGTGGCAGTTTTCCTTGAATTTCTTCTTACTGGGATAGTTGTTTAGTCCAGAAGACTTCTTCCTCTTTTTCGGATTAGTTGGGGCAGTCTCAACAATATTTGCACCCATAATTGTTGAGTTCCTACGTGTCTTCTTTTCTGCAGCTTTATTGTCCTCTACGATCCTCAATCGAATGATGAGATCTTTGATTTTCATCTCCTTGCGCTTGTGTTTCAAGTAGTTCTTAAAGTCCCTCCATAAAGCAGGCAACTTCTCAATCATTGTAGCAACTTGAAATGCCTCATTGATGACCAAACCTTCAATGAAAAATTCGTAATTAGTAACAAAATTAATACATTCAACAGAAGAATTAATTCGGATTATACCTTCAGCAAAGAGATCATGAATTATAACTTGTAACTCTTGAACATGGGAAATGACAGACTTGTTGTCTACCATCTTATAGTCCAAAAACTTGGCTGCAATAAAGTTCTTCAAACCGGCATTCTCAATTTTATACTTCTTTTCCAACGCCTCCCATAGTTCTTTCGAAGTTTCCACATTACTATAGACGTTATAAAAATCATCCTCCAGTCCGCTAAGAATGTAATTCTTGCATAAGAAATCTGAGTGCTCCCATGCCTCAGTCATAATAAAATATTTATTTTCAGGAGTTAATTCTGGCAGAACCGGAATGTTCTCCTTGATGAACTTCTGTAGACTCAAAGTAGTCAAATAGAAGAACATCTTTTGTTGCCAACGTTTGAAATCAATCCCGAAAATTTTTTTGGGCTTTTCTGCCAGAGTCGGTGGTGGCACGGAACGACTGGAAGAAGCAACATTGCTCGTAGAGACAACCACGGGGGGTCCTGTTTCTGTCATTTCTGTTAATCATAAAACATAAACAAAATTAATTAATGGTGAAGTATTTAAAATATTCAAACCGAATAACTTTAACAGAAACAGATTAAATAACACGGTGAAGATTTTATTTCTTCAAACCGAATACAAAACAGGTAAGAGATCACAAAGATTTTAATCTCGTAATCTCAACCAAGGAGTGGAAAATCCGAAGATTTTAGTCTCCAAACTGAGAGTAGAAATCACTAGGATTTAGTCTCTCACAAATAAAATATAAGATTAATACAGAAAAATAAAATTAAGTTCCTTAAGCTTGTTAGCATTCTGTATTTCGAAAATATATTCAAAAACCAGTAGCAATGAAAAAATCAAAAATGTAAAAGGATAGAAATTAATTCGATGTGATGACCCGATAGGTCATCTTATGTTTTAGAACCTAATTTTGCGCTTTAAAGCCTTAAATACCTCATTTTAGCTTTCCTCGATTTGCATGCGCAATCCGGATGTTTTCCCGGTGAGCTTATATGTTTAAAAACTGAGAAAATATGAAATATTTGCCTTAAAATTCATTTGAGTTGACTTTGGTCAATGTTTTGAGCAAATGGACCCTGATTCACATTTTGACGGTCCCTATGGATTTTTATGGTGATTTGAGACTTGGGCGTATGCCCGGAATCGAATTCGGAGGTCCCTAGCCCGAGTTATCGGACTTTGTTGAAATTCGAAAGTTTGAAAGCTTAATGACTTTGAAAGTTTGACCAATATTTGACTTTATTGATATCGGGTCCGTATTTTAGTTCTGAAACCTGGTATAGGTGCAATACTATATTTATGACTTGTCTGCCAAATTTGGTGAGAAACGGAGTTGGTTTGACATGATTCGGACGTCCGGTTGTGAAAACAGAAGTTTCAAAGTTTTTTTGAAAATTTTATTTGATTTGGTGTTCAATTCATACTTCTAGGAGTTATTTTGGTGATTTGATCGCGCAAGCAAATTCGTATGATATTTTTAGACCCGAGTGCATATTTGGTTTAGAGCCTCGTGGGCTCGGGTGAATTTCGGATAGGCTACGGAGTGAAATTGGACTTAGAAACATTGCTGGTGTGTTTCAGTTCTGGTACAGGCCTCTGATCTCGCATTTGCGAGGTCAGGCTTCGCATTTGCGACCTTCGTCAGGTTCGCATTTGAGACAAATCCTTCGTATTTGCGAAGAGAGGTGGGTCAGCACTGAGTTCACATTTGCGATCATTTGGTCGTAATTGCGTGGAGGCCACTGTTCGCATTTGCGAACAAGTCATCGCAATTGTGATGATAGCAGGAATTGTGAGACTTCGCATTTGCAAAGACAAACTCGCATTTGTGGGGTTCGCAATTGCGAACCCCCAGTCGCAATTGCGACACCTGCAGCTGGTCTAATAGCTGAAATACGGGATTTTCTCCCATTCTTGAAATTTTCAAAACAAGACAACTCTAGAGGCGATTTGTCAAAGAACTCTTCTTCCCCAAATCATTGGTATGTAATTCTAACCTATTTTCTTTCAATCTTTTATTATATTTCCTAAGATTTCAACCTAAAATCTAGTGTTTTCATGGTAAAAATTGGGGATTTTGGATAAAATTAGGGATTTTTGTAAAATGGGGATTTAGACCTCAAATTGAGGTCGGATTCCAAAGCAAATTACATAACTGGGCTCGTGAGTAAATGCGTGTTCATATTTTGTGCCTTTTACCCGATTCTGAGACATGGGCCCGGGGAGGCTTTTGGGGGCGATTTTCTAATTTCTTTCTTTAGCTTTGATTTCAATAATTAGATTAATTTCTTATAGTTGTATTTATGGTAAGTAATGGATTTTGGCTAGATTTTGGCCATTCAGAGTCGGATATTCGTGGAAAAGGCATTGTTACCCATTGATTGAGCTTGATTCGAAGGAAGTGGCTTGCCTAACCTTGTGGGGGGAAAATCCCCTTAGGATTTGGTACTGTTGTGATATGTGAGCGCCGTGTACGTGAGGTGACGAGTACGTACACCGCTATATTATTGTAAAACCCGATTTTTACTGAGTATCAATCTGTTTTCCTTTTAATTTGAGTTATACCGTTTTAATGAGTATTAGTCTGTTTCCATTCTTTTTGAGTTATTCCAATATGTGTAGTTATCCTGTTTAGTCTAATATCGCATATCTACGTGCTTTAACTGCTTATTTAAACTATGTGAAGCATGCCTAGTTGATTTCCAGTTTTCCTTGTTCTATATCAGTATTAACTGTAGAAATCTTGGTGTTAACTGTTGTATTTATCGGTTTGAGCTGTGTGTTTACTTTTGAGACTACGAGGCGGTTCCTCGGGAGTTCTCTCTGCACATTTACTTTTGAGACTACTAGGCGGTACCTCGGGAGTTCTCCCTGCATGTTTACTTTTGGGACTACGAGGCGGTACCTCGGGAGATCCCCCTGCATATTTACTTTTGAGACTACGAGGCAGTACCTCTGGAGATCTTCTCTGCACATTTACTTTTGAGACTACGAGACCGTATCTCGGGAGATCCCCTGTTGAGTATTTATTTATTTTTGACTACGAGACAGTATCTCGGGAGCGCCCCTGTGGTTATCACATTATGCTGTGTTATTATTTATCTGTGAATTCTTTCTGTTAAATTTCCCGTTTTACTTCATTGTTATTATATCATCTGTCTTATTATTATATCCCCAGTAGGGCCCGGACCTGACATCGTCACTACTCTACTGAGGTTAGGCTTGGCACTTACTGGGTACCGTTATGGTGTACTCATGCTACTATTCTGCACATGTTTTGTGTGCAGATCCAGGTGCTTCTTATCATCCCTGCTATAATCTAAGAGTACTTGCTACTGTACGGAGACTTCAAGGTACATCTGTCGCGTTCGCAAACCTCGGAGTCCCTTTCTATTCTCTCCTATGTCATTTACCTTCTGTATTCCTTTATTAGACTCTGGTGTATAGAGATTCTAGTTTCCTTTTGAAGCTTGTGACTTATGATGTTCCGGGTTTTGGGAATACTATGTATTACTAGAGTGTTGGTTATTGTATATGCCAAGCGGCATTGTTACCAGTTATTTAGTTATCTGTTGCAGTTAGTTGTTAAGTTTTACTTCCATTTTGTTATTTCCGCATTTTTTTAGGCTTACCTAGACGTAGAGACTAGGTACCGTCACCCTCACGACGTCTTACAGAGGGAGAATTGGGTCATGACATCCGATCCCACTGAATTCATAGTGTTTCCTTAAAAAACTTAATCCCTTCCTTGTACCCGAGGTTTAGAATTATTTCCTTCAAGGATAAAACGGATTACCCTCACTGGTGTAGCGGTACTTCAAACCTTAGTGACCAACGAACTCAAAGAACGGTGGTAAATCACATTTACTGCTTTCTTTCTGTAAAAAAATAATGCAGAAGGAAGAAGGAGAAATCAAAATTTTCATAAGGAAAATTTGAGGGAGAGGTCATGTATTATAACCAAAATGTTGGATAATACCGAAGAGTTGCAACTCTTAATGTAAGGATGCAACTCGAAATGGTTGTTTTATAAAATGGCCATTTACACAAACCGCCAAATTCAAATTAAAACGAGAAAAACAAAATGGAGGGAAAATTAAATTACCGTAACAGAAACGGTCTAATTTGGATTAAATAATATTGCATTAATATTAACAAATAAATTTTATCCAAAAAATTAATCAATCAATCAGATCATTTGACAAAATCCGAATCTGATTCCGAGCGACGACGACGACGACGCGAGGCTTGCCTTCTTCTCAACTCTTTAAGTACTAGAAGAAGCGTAATTATATATATACCCATCAAAACTCTTTTACTCCTCCAATATGGGATAATGTCCCTTTGTCAAAGAGGAAAATTCAAAATTTTCATTTTCCCCTCAATTTCTCATTCACTCTATTTTTAAGCTCTAAAAAGCTTAAAACCAACACCATCTGGTAGGTATAAGTTATTCTGGTACTATTTTTAAACCCGATATAACTTATCATAGGATTAGTAACCAAACAAAAGATAAGGGGTCATGGCCTCGGGCGTTGTCCCCCCGGTGCCTGACTCGATGAGTCCCTCACCTCGATTCCTATTCCTTGTCATCGCGTTCCTTACTCAATTTATTTTATCAGGAATCAGGCTGGCTTATGGGTCCGCTTTCACCCGTATATAGATAGTCCCCTCGTTTCTCAGAGAGTAAGTTTTACGGAAACGACATGAGTTCTTCGATCTCTTCTTCAACGCGCTGCAACACGAAACGACAAAGAAACTGAAACATCCCGTTAGTCACGTCATAATGACCCCTAACGCGTGTCAGCCGTCGACAGGTCGTGCCTGAATGTGAAACGGAACCAACCCCCCCATAAATTCCTCTTCCTTTATTAATTTTTTACTTTTGTCCAAGCTTCTACCTTTGATCCTTTAAGATATTACAGTCTTCTTTTTTCCTTCAATATTCTTACCTTCGTTACTCACGATTTCTCAGTACTACTCCGGCCAACACATCTGAGCTTTCAGCTTTCACTCTTTCTCTATCTTTTCCAAGTTTTTGCAGATAACAATGGCCAAAACCTTTAAATTTGTTCCACAAAAGGTCGCTGCTATCTCCCAACCGACTGCCGAAATTAATAAAACAGCTCCCGATGTGGTCGACCTCGAGAGATCTGTCGCTAACCTTGCTACCAATGAACCGGCTCATGAACCTCCATTGAAGATGTTCATTCCCAGGGGTTGTTTGATTGCTGATGACTTCAAGGTTGAGAAGCCTTCTTCGGTGCAGGGTCGGCATGAGGAGGCATCGAGACACATTTGCTCAATCCACAAAGATGACCTCCCCATGGTCCTAAAGTACTGCAACTAGGCCGATAAGGACATAGTGATCCCCGACTCCGAGGAGGCCATTACTACCCATGTTGAGAGATACCTAAGTGTTTACACTTATCCCTTCACACTGGCCCCGATGGACCCAACCATTATAGACTTTTGTAAGAGATACGAGGTATGCCTCGGTCAGATCCACCCAATATTGTGGAGGATCATAATCCTCCTTCGATATTTTGTGAACAAGATTGACACTTTCCGGTTCACCGTGGACCATATACTCCATATGTATAGTACCCCATTCATAAGCATCGATGCATATCGGGATCGAGGCTAGCAGGGACGCTTTGTCCAGGTGAGGACCTCCAATTTGATTCTGACCGAATTTAGGCCATTCCCCGAGGTGGAATGCATCACATAAGTACAAGTTTCCCTTGAATGTTGATTTCATCTTCATCTCCCTTTACCTCATTGGTATTCATGGTAGTGCAGCTATTGCTCGAGTCCCAAATGTTATCTCTCGATTAAAGGAGAAAATCGAAGGCATTGTTTCACAGATGCCCTATTCCGAGAGCTCGTGGCGCAAACTCTCGAAGGGTCGTTGGGAGGCCCGTTCCCATGGTAAGATCTCTCTCCCGAATAAGTCGTGTTAGGCTTCTTCTTCTAGCATCATGTTCTTATTTCTTTTATTTCCTTTTTGTAGGTTTCCCTAAGACCGTCGATCTTAGGCCTCCGGTTGGGGACGAGGACTTGCCTGCTGATTCTTCTGCTTCGGGGCAGCCCGGAGATGCAGCAGGAGAGAAGAAAAAGAAGAGGGCCCCAAATTCCCCGAATTCGGGGAAAAAACAATGGAGAGGGGGACGAGCCTAAGGAGGACGAGCTCTTTGTTGCCCACAAGCCGTCTGTCCCCGAATTTGGACTCACTCTACCGGCTCAGGGATGAGCCCGAGGAGGATGAGCTCTTTGTGGCCCACGAGCCGTCTGTCTCCGAGGAACGGATGGCAGCCGAGTGGGAAACGACGGAGGCTAATCCCTCTCAAGTTCATGAGGGTGGTTCCAAAGTGAGGGACGAGATTTCTTGAGACACAAGTTCTGCCCCGCCCGGTGTTATAGATATTTCGGGATTGCCCTCATTCACAGAGTCTATGTTCGATGAAGCCCGGGCGACGAAGGAGCGATCCAATGAAGGGGTTCATGGACCGGACGATCCCCTCTGATGTTTCTTTGATGGTGTAGACTCATCTGCCCTGGAAGACTTTACCGGGTTGGGCGACTTAGAGGTGCCGAGGAAAAGTCCATCCTCGGAGTTCGGTGGGTTAAACTCGAGCTTGAAGTTGATCAATCGGTTCCCCGCTCCAAGCAAAAATCTTGGGCGGAAGCGATCAGTGGTTATCACCGTCCCAGAGGATGCCCGGGTTCTTTTTGCCCCTGTTGGGTGGCTAGCTACCTCCGGTGCCTGGTAACTGAAGAAGACCAAGTAAACATGAACGAGGTGGATGCACCATGCTTGTTAAACAAAGCACAATAGGTGTTGAACCGGGTGAGGTGTTATCACATTCTTTTATCTTTGAATTCGGCTTTTTGATGACTCTAATGCCTTCTCTTTTTCACATTTTGAAGGATTCAGTGCTTCATCCTGAAACCTTTCTCTGGTAACTGGATGAGCTTAGCCAACTCGAGGCCGAGGTCAAAGAGATTTCCATGAAGAGAGATATGTATAAGCTTCTCAGTGAGCAACACGAAGGAGAAGTCAGGAACCTTCGAGCCGAGTTGGATGCGGATCAGAAAGAACATGCCAAACTGGTGGAACAGGTAAAGATCTTTGAAGTTAGTGATGACGAGTTAGAGATGGTGACAAACGGCAAAACCCGCAGGCCCAGCAGAAGGTTGATCAGGTCGACCAACTTCGAGCCGAGATGGACGAGGTCAAGGCCACGGCTGAAGAGTTGAAGGGCAAAATAGACCAATTAGTTTTAGAAAAAGAGACTGTCCGGGAGCAGCTGGCCTCGGCGGAGGCCCAACTTTGAGTGGCGAAGGAGAAAGATGAGGCCCGGTCCCAAAACATTGGAAACCTCCAGTCTCAACTGGGCTTTTGCCGATGCCGATCACGATACCCTTTCCAAAGAGCTTAAAGAGGCCAAGTCAGTGGCAAAAATAACCAGGGCCGATGCTGAAGAGATGGTGTCCCAGTACAAAGCTGACGCTGAGGCGGCCAGGAATGCCTAAAAGTTATTGCCAATTATGTGAAGTGGCAGTCCCGTAGGGAGGCTCTCGAGGAAGTTCATGCCTGGGGTTTCGACTTAACGGTCGAGATCAAAAACGTTAAGAGGCTCGAGGCCGAGGCCAAAAGGTTGGCATATCCTAAGGATAAGGAAGGCTCCGAGGGCTTTGACGTATTTGAGGGTGGAGAAGACCCCGATGGTCCCGGTGACGAGGTGGGCTCCGGCGAAGATCAGGCTTAGGTGCCTTGTAGAGTTTTCTTTGCATTTGTATTTTTGTATGTTTTGTTGAGGCCGTTTGGCCTTTGTAAAGATCTTTATATATATAGAAGGCTTTTCTTTTTTTCCCTTTGGCAATTTTCAAGTTTTGTTTCTTTTTGTTTTTTCTTTACGATTGCAAAGATTTCAAATGCCTTAGCACATCGTAACAAGTTCTTGTTCGGAGGTTCGAACAAGGCTCATTCTTGATGTGACTTTGTTTATAACTCGTGGGGGCTTGGTATGGCCGAAAGATTTCCCCAAAATACTTATTTAGAAGTTTTTAGAATATAATTTTGTCGAGGGTAGCCTTTGGATCGGTTTGAAAATTTTGAAGGCCTTATATTTTGGTTTCGGACGTCTCCGAGCCATTTCTAGGATGGTCGTAGCCTTTTAATTTTGGGTATTGACCAATAGGCTTATTACCCCGGGCTTCGATGCCTGGGCCATCCGGGCTTGTCCAAGACGACAGTCCCCGAATAGGGGTGGTTGTAGCCTTTAAAGTTTGGGCATTACCTAATAGGCTTTTGTGCCCCCGGACTTTGATAGTCCGAGCCGTTCTTGGACGACAGTCCCTGAGTGGGGTCATCCCTTAGATCCAGATAGAGGTGTCCCTTGGGCCTGATATCCTTAAGGAGCAAAATATGGTAGCTTTTAAGAGACAAAATATGTATCTACAAGGTAGAAACATTCTTTCATGTTTGTGCGCAACATACAAGATGGAAAATGTGTACAAGCTTCGTGTTATGGCTTAAGTGGTCTATGTGGGCACGGTTCATTTGACCATTTTGCCTTTACAATAAATCTTATCCACCAAGCTCAGGCTGTCCGAGCTCAAAGTTTCCTTCCTTGCTAAAATCATTAACAAGGGTAATGGCACCCAGTATTCGAGACTGATCGTAGAGAGGGATTGGATACTGTTGATATGACCCTCGACTATGGTTCATAGCCGATATTCAATTCTAAGTTAGCATAATCTATTGTTTCCTCATTAAAACCCTTGCCGGAAAACCCATTTGGGGGAAAATCGGTCCAAGGAAAAAAGAGTGCAACTCGTGCTTTCAGGCCTAATAACTGCATCATTCTTTGGCAGTTTCCTGCGAGTGTTAGTTCAATTCATAATATAGGTAAAGAAAATAATGAATGGGGTCGTACGTTAGAAGTAGTACCGTTTTAAGTGGGTCACGTTCCAGTTGTTCTATAGTCGCTCACCGTTCCCTGCTTCGAGTTTGTATGATCCTTTTGCCGATGATCTCGATAATTCGATATGGGCCTTCCCAATTCGGTCCCAGTTTGCCTTCGTTCAGGTTTCGGGTGTTTAGTGTCACTTTTCAAAACACAAAGTCCCTAATATTGAAGTGTTGGAGGTTGGCTCTCCAGTTGTAATATCTTTCGATCAGTTATTTATGGGCGGCCAACTGGACAAGAGCGGCCTCGCGCCTCTCGTCCCTTAGTTCCAGGCTCATGCTCATGGCCTCATCGTTTGACTCTTCGGTCATGTATCGGAACCTGAGACTCGGTTTCCCTCCTTTAACCGGTATTAGCACTTCGGCACCATAGACCAACGAGAACGGGGTAGCCCCGATAATAGGTTTTGAGGTTTCTCGATACGCCCACACGACTTCGGGCAAAATTGCTTGCCATTTTCCTTTGGTGTCGGCCAACCTCTTCTTAAGATTTTGGAGTATGGTTTTGTTCGTAGACTCTGACTTCCCATTCCCACTAGGATGGTAGGGTGTCGATAGGATCCTTTTGATCTTATGGTCCTCAAAACATTTACTCACTTTACTGCCGATGACCTGCTTCCCATTGTTGCACACGATCTCGGCCGGCATTCTGAACCAGCATATTATGTGGTCCCAAATGAAGTCAATAACTTCTTTCTATTTGATTTTCTCAAATGCTTAGGCTTCCACCCATTTAGAAAAATAGTCAGTCATAAATAATATAAATTGAGCCTTATCGGGTGCCCATGGCAGTGGGCTAATGATGTCCATTCCCCACTTCATGAATGGCCAGGGTGACAAAATTGAATGTAGCAGCTCCCCGGGCTGATGAATCATCGGTGCATGTCTCTAACATCCGTCGCATTTTCATAAGAACTCCTTCGCGTCTTTTTCAATGTCGATCCAGTAGTATCCGACTCTGATTATCTTACGAACCAACGATTCGGCACCCGAATGATTCCAGCAGGTGCCTTCGTGAACTTCCCTTAAAACATACTCGGTATCTCCTGGTCCCAGACATTTGGCGAGTGGGACATCAAACGTTCTCCTGAATATGGTGTTGTCTTTGGACAAGCTGAACTTGGCCACCTTCGTGCGTATAGCTCTTAATTCTTTAGGGTCCGAGGGCAGTTTTCCGGTCTTCAGGTAATCTATATACTTATTTCTCCAGTCACAGGTTATGCTTGTCGAGTTTATCTCGGCGTGACCTTCTTCCACTACCGATTTCATAAGTTGTACGACCGTTCCCGAGTTGAATTCATCGACATCAACTGACGATCCTGAGCTGGAAAGAGCATCCGCTTCGCTGTTTTGATCTCGAGGTACATGTTGCAAAGTCTATTCCTTGAACTGATGTAACGTCACTTGTAGTTTATCCAGGTACCTTCGCGTTTGTTCCTTTTTGACTTCGAACATTCCATTGACTTGGTTCACAACAAGAAGGGAATCACACTTAGCTTCAATCACCTCGGCCCCCAGGCTTTTAGCCAGTTCGAGACCTGCAATCATGGCCTCATACCCGGCCTCATTATTAGTCAATTTTACAGTTTTAATAGATTGTCCAACTACATTACCCGTTGGTGGATTAAACACGATGCCAAGTCCGGACCCCTTGCGTTCGAGGCACCATCCATAAAGAGGGTCCAAATTCTGGAGGAGGTCCCCGCGTTCAACAACAACTCCTTCTCGACCTAGGGTACCAGGGCTGGCATGAAGTAGGCCATGAAGTCTGCCAAAGTTTGAGATTTGATGGGGGTTCGGGGTCGATACTCGATATCGTACCCGCTAATTTCCACATCCCATTTAGCTAATCGTCCCGAGAGTTCGGTCTTATGCATTATGTTCCTCAATGGGCAAGTAGTCACAACACATATGGGATGACATTGAAAATACGGTTTTAACTTCCTAGAGGCGCTTAGCAGAGCGAGCAACAATTTTTCTAGGTGAGGATACCTAGTTTCGGCTTCGCCCAGAGTTTTGCTACTATAGTAGATAGGAGATTGCGTACCTTCTTCTTCCCGGACTAGGACTCCACTTACCGCTATCTCGGATACCGCTTGAGTTCGTCTAAGGCTTGTTAAAACTCTGGGGTCCATGAGAAATTATTATTCTTCTTCAATAACGAGAAGAACCGATGGCTCTTGTTGGAGGACCTTGAAATGAATCGGCCCAAAGCGGCTATGCGCCCGGTTAACCCTTGGACGGCCTTGACATTGCCCACCACTGTAATATCCTCTATGGCTGCTACGCCCTATATTTCTGTACGTGATAGTACATCATAAGTCAATTGATGTAAGCTTAGAAATGAGATCGTCTTTGAAAGTACATAAAGTAAGTTAATCATGTTACCTTGGAGGTTATAAATCTTTAAGATCATGGATAACAACTACCAAGAGGGTTTAAAGGCTTAGGAGCTAAGCAAATTGAAGAAAATAAGTTTTGTTGAATGTCGGCAAGTTGGGAATGTTTTAACATGTCTCATGTCGGGTAAAGAGGGGGTATTAAAAGAGGAGGTATTTAAGCAAATTGAGCCCTTACCAGATGTGACAACTCTTTTAACCAAAGATCGGGTAAGGGCTCAAGTTACCTCAAAGAGAAGGTGTTAGGCACTCCTCGAGGTCCATAACTGTGGGTCCCGGCCGAACTTAAATTATATGGATTAGTCTATGTGATTAAGTAAGCAAAGAGAGTACAAAATCTAAGAAATTTATTACAAAGTGATCTTGAATAGAGAGGTGCAGCTATTTTTCCATTCTAATAAATAAGAAAGAAAGAAAAAAAGGGGGGGTCCTAAGTTTTTTAGCCTAAAGGATCACCCCGTGCAACATAAATAATATTTCGTAACTCCCTTGAGATAGGGTGTTACTCATATTATCCAGCAGGCACAGACTACCATCTCCTGCTACCCGATTACTATGTTAAAGTTGTTTACCTAAGAGCGCTCTAATTCAATTCTAAGTCGTACCCTACGCGTGCACTGCTCGTCCTATACCTATGGTCCAGGAGGTTATGGACCTCTATTTGGATGGTTCTAGACCTTATATAGGCTGTTCAAAAATGCAAAACTAGGCGATAAACAAAACACATATTGGACTTCAAATATGGCAGTTAAGGGCTCAAGTTAGCCTCCACACTTAAGAAACAAATGCACGTGAAACAGGTTTCATGTTAGGCCGTTTCAGCATTAAGAACCTTAAGTCCTATAGACATGATTTCTATGTGACTATGCATTAAAACATACAAGAGGTTTCAAAGGCTAGGCGCTGCTTATCTCCAAATTATACAATTGTTGCATGCTCATTTGAGATGGCAGATTTCCAGTTATTTAACCTATAGATGCTATGTCTAGGTGTGAATCACTAAGTGACAATGAAATCTATTGGAGGAAGCCTAGAATTATTCATGCTTTCTAACAATAGCATACGTGAAACAATGTTTGAGCGATTTAACATTAACAAATTATGGCAAGTAATTATATCCTATAGGCAAGATCTCTAACGTTCAGCACTTAGAGCTAATTTTATCGTCATACCTTAATCCTATAGGCATATTTTCTAGGTGACAGTGGAAAACAGAATAGTCATAATACTGTAGGCATGATTTCTACTTAATATTGATGCGAATTGAAATCAATGACATTTATTCCTATAGGCAGGTTTTCTAGTAGTACGTAGCAGTAAGCATAATTGCAGCACTTTGAATTCATGTTTGCTAGCAGACTGTGTGTATGTGTGTGTTTCCCCTAATGGCATGATTTCTATAATGCACATAGTGATGGAATAGCATATATATAACAAGTAAATCATTGAGTCCTATAGGCATATTATATACCAATTTGGTATGCAAATATTAGAAATCTACCCATTCCCCACTTTACTAACACCACAATCATTTATACAAAGTTATTACAGGCCCATTAATGAGTAAGATATAAATGTTATACAAATAATGACAATAGACCCATAACAGGCCCAAATGAAATACCCAGCACTGTCTCGGCCTTCAGCAATTCTCACACAACATACCCAGACTTCTAACAAGGAGCCATATTCATCAACACAACCCCAGAATCCATAGAGGAGCCCAAAGTTAATTCATATAACCATATTGCCAAGCATTGCATCATTTAAACCAATCGACTTAGATGTACAACAGATAATGGGAAGCAAGGTGTTGAATGGGGGTAATTTAAGTTTCAGGAAATGACTAAGGACCCAAATCCTAGTATGTCAGAGTTCACAAGGGCCTCAAATGGACCCCGAGCAGTGCTCACACTAGGAGGTCAGCAGTAAAGCCTAGGTAGCCTTGGCTTTCAGCCGACTAAGAATAAGAAGTTCAGAATAGCATAAGTAGCAAATTAGGAGAATGGACAATGGCTGAGGGACAGAACTGAGGGTACACTTATAACCTAAAGTAGACATAGCCAAGTTGAGCATACAAAGCAACTAATCAAGAAGGCCAGTAGGTTCAGCAGGATTTCCATACATAGCAAAGTATCACATAGACAACCACATTTTGAAAGAGTTGGGGAAGAAACATATTTGAATGGGTATACAGTAGGGGTGTTCAAAATCGAACCGAAACCGAAAATCGAACCGAAACCGAAAATCGAACCGAAATCGAAGCTTAATGGCTTATTGGTATCGAATTAACGGTTTAACGGACGAGGAACGGATTGAAATTGTTTTATTAACGGCTTATCGGTTTGGGGGCGGATTATTCAATTTTCTTAACGGATAATCCGTTAACCCGTTAAGAATATATATATATATA
>AWOL01S0005840.1:53669-73416 GCA_000715115.1 Nicotiana otophora
TGCTGTCTATGTTTAATAGAAGAACAACAGTGTTGTGCCACAACTTTTTTCACTCTACAACACATGACACACTACATCATTTTTATGTAGGCGTTAACAGACATGTATGTCTGGACTCAATGTATAATTTTCTATTCTGGATTTGTATGCTAGGCGATCAACAAACAATTAATGCACGCAATATAGATTGAATTAGGCCGATAAACCGCCCGATAACCGCTAAACTGATACCAATCCGCCCGATACCTTATCGGGTGGCTAGCGGATTAATACATTTAAAAGCCGATAACCATTAAGCCAAACCGTTAAGAGTAATTAACCGCCCAATCCGCCCGATAAGCAGCCCTAGTATACAGAGATTATCATGTATAGATGCATGATGCTAAACCAGTTGATACCTAAAAGGTCCAAATTAAGCTAAGTATGCATCCTAGTATCATAAGATAGACATATTAACCCTCATCAGGAAACATGACTGCATTGAGGCATGATAAGGAGCACACATTATGACAAAACCACATGTGGGAAGGGTCAGGGGAGAAATAAGTTTGCAGTCACAGATGCACAATACAAACAAGTTAAAACCTAAGAGATTATTCTAAACATACATCCTAGTGTCATGATAATCGGTATTTAGAAATGATGGGGATGCACATTGTGACAAGCCACTGAAAGAACAGGATATCAGATGAACCACAGACATGCTGGGGAACATATTAGCACAGAAGCAAGATCATAGAGAATGGTCTTAATACAAATTGAAACATATTGTACATTCAAGACAAACATTGCAGAGATTCAGAGCAGTGTGAGATAGCAAGTTCATACCAAATAGCATCTGTAAGGATTCTGGGATTGACTTAATAGACTAATTAACTAAAGAAGATCTAAGTTATGCCATAAAATAAAATGGTTCAAACAGGGCAGGTAAAACAAGTTGAGGTAACTGTTAAGATCTCAGTCAATCATTAATGGGGTATGGAGATCATGCTGAGTGACACAATAGCAGGGGAACATGTCATAATTAACACAGGAAGTTCTAGCACAAGTGTGAAGCATTCATTATAGAGATTTAGGACAAAGCAAATAATCATATTTTAGGGAACATTCAGGCACCAATACACTGGCTAAACGAACTTAAGAGGGTCAGATTATCCAAGTTAGACTTAGGCAATCTCAGAACTAGTAGCATTAGGAGGAAGTTAAATGCTAAAGAGACTTACAACAAAGTAGAATTAACAAAACAAATTAAGCCATGGATTTCAGAGGTGAGAACACATGTAAATCAAAGGCACATAGGGATGAAATTTCAAAAGTCAAGTGGCTTACCAGTTAAAGGGGCAACAACAAAGAACAAAAGATCCACAAGAACCCAGTAACCTCGATGCGTCAAAGTTCCCAAGAGTTTCAAAAGAACCCTGGGCAATGCTCGCACCAAGAGAAAGTTCGAACAATAGACTCTTAGTGGCCTTGTCTTTCAGCCGGCCAATACAAAACACAGAACAAGATAATAAAGGAATTAACAAAGCAAAGCATCAAATTTTAGTGAGATTATATCGATTCGGTCTCCTTTCAAAGGGGAATGGGGAGGGGTTTATATAGTGACAGAAATCGAACAAGTAAACAAGGAATACTGTAAAATCAAACATAAATAAGAAAGTATTAACATGCAGAATCAATAAAATCGGATTAGGGAAAAAATAGGTAAACCCTAGTTGACAGAAATCAAAGAATGGCCGGAAATCTTGGCTAATCGGACCCATATAGCCATGGTCTTGATGTATATGGACTAGATATTGTCCAGATTCAAACAGTTGAAGTGAATGGGCAGAGAAACACTAGTATGGTAAGTGAATGATGGGAGAATCCTATTATCGACGGGATTAGGGAAATATTTGGAGAAGGCGGCGATTAGGGTTTTCTGGTGGGAAGAGGAGCGTTTGAGGCCGGCTGAGTAGAGACAATGGGACTCTAGGATTAGGGGGTCGGATTTAAGAGAAGTGTTTAGTTTATTAGGGGCAGTTGATCATTTGAGATCAACGGCCAAGATGAAAGAATGGGGTTTGGCAGGCCGTTTAAATAGATTACCGGCCGGGTTATTTCTAAAAAGGTGGTTTGGTTTTGGGTTTGGGGTAATTGGGCTAATTCTGGTCCGAATATTGGTTAGAATTGGGCTATTATTTAAATACCCAAAGTTTATCAAAACAATTTATAAAAAATGCTTCATAAATAAATAAAAATATTATTTATACACGAAAATGATTAAAAATAATAACTTTGTATTATAAAAATATAAAATGCTATTTTGACACAACTAATATAAATAAAAAGCATTTCTATACAGATATAGGCATTGCGCAAATAGCTTAAAACATAAAATAATATATTATAGATGCCAAAATAATAACTTTAAGTAGTTAAGTCATCATAAAATAATTGGAAGGAGTAATTAATAAATATTCAAGCAATTTAAAAACAGAAAAATCAAATTTAAAGCTCTGAAGATTATACGCAATTATAGAAAAAATGATTGTATAGATTTTTAAACTCAATAATGATGTAAAAATAATGTTTTGAAAGTGTGTGTATACTAGGGTTGGGAATGTTTTAACATGTACTTTTGGGATGATACTAGTTGGTATCAACAACGAGTTGAGAATGTTTTAACATGTACTTTTGGGGTGATACTAGGGTTCTTAATATGATTAGGAGGTTATGTTATGAGATATTTTAGTCGTGTGTTACATTTTGAAGTCAAGCGAGTTTTGGAACAAAAGTTGGCAAAGGTCATCACAAGTTACATTCATAATGTGCTGAATATTAGGTCAAATGTAGCAAAGCTTTGCTCCGAATAAACTTGGATCTACAGGATGATCCATATATCAAATTAAATATCTACGAGTCTGGTTTCTAACTCTTTAAACCGTTCGTCGATACTACATTAGAGTAGAGAGATATTTACAGTTTCACGAGACTGCGCACACTTCATAGGTGACAAGTAGGTGGGTCATTAAAGATTTTTGAGCAATACCTTTCATGTGTTATATGAGGTCTTTTGGGACATATTATATACAACATTGAAGATCTTGGAATTTAGTTTCCAATGCTTTTAACCGTACAATCATACGACAAACGGATAAAACGATATAAGCGTTGGAAGAAGCGCCAATGCTAGGGTGCCAAGTAGTACCTTTTTTACTTTTCAACAAAATGGATATTTATATCCCTTATGTCGAATCTTTCTTCATTTCTCCAGAAATAACGACCAAATAAGACCCATAAACTTACCCTTAATCTCTTTACAAGGGTTTCAAAGAAGATTAACATCCCGGTTATGAAATCAAGAAGCGATAATATTAGAACGATCCCTACGACGTAAGTATCGCTATATCGCCTCTGATTTTCTTTGTAGTTTGAGTTTTGAAAGGTATTTAATAGTTAAGAAAATTCCTACTTTCTGTATTTAAGATTTTAAATATCAATGAAGGTTGATAAATTCATTTCCTAATAGTTAGAACTTACAGGACGGTGATCAGGAGCCGTCAGTTCGAGTTATTCGACTAGCAGTGGACTGTTTTGTGGGTTATTTCGTGTTGTTTTTGGGGTGCCTATTTTTATATTGTTTAATGGATTTTTGGAGGATAAATTGTGTAGATAACTACCACATAATGGCGAAATGGTGGATTAGTCATTCTTTGTAATATTTTTGGGGTGTTTGACACTACTATAGTTGTCATTTTGGGTATGAAGAGATTGGGGTGTGTTGAGCTGTTGTAAGCTAAATATAACATGTATTTCGACTTTAATCCACTATATAAGGTAATTATATTGTGTTCTTGTATATGCTTAAGGTTATCTTGATTTTGATTAAGTTAAATAGATGGGCTAGACATGAACTCGTGAATAAAGTGGCTAATTGAGGATAGTTGGAGTTATGGATTATTTTCTTTGTTATAAATATATGGTATAAGGCTGGAATAATTGATGAATAACTTCATTATCATGTTAATGATACTTTTAATTTAAATTATAAAGTCTATAAGGGGTGATATGGGGTATACGGGTTTCAATCGAAGCTTGCCGCTCATCGTGAAGTAGTTGTGATTTGTTGTTATATGGCGTCTTATTATTGATAATTATGTATTGCTGGATTGCTCTGGTCAATTTTGTTGGTATATGGTATTGGAGGAGACTCTTGTTATAGGGGATATGCTTCCCAAATTTATATAAGCGAGCTACTAGTTTAAGTTGCGGACTTAGCCTTTACTCAACACTGAATTGGAATCTCTTTATGCTACGGTAGATTGAGTTGAGTTATTTGAAGAATTGCTTGGAAATATTAAGGACTTAATGGAGTTAAGGTATGTTAAGTCTATCCCTTCTTTTATTTTGGCATGATCCATATGATGCGACGAAACGAGCAAGCACGTAACTTTCACAAATGATTCTATTCCTAGAAGTACTAGGATTGCCTATGTTCTTGATTCCCCATATATCCTAATATCATATCGTCTGTTCATGGGTCTCATGACATTCCGAGAGATCGCATTGACTTACTTCATTATGCATTGCATTCATTTATACATGTATATTGACCCATGACCAGATGGCGTTATATACGCGTATAGTATATGTATATGGGGTATGGGGAAATGTTATGGCATTATATGCGCACCACCACTTGATCAGCTGGTCTACGTTGATGATTTCTCCCATAGAGGCCCAGATTATATGATGGGATACCCTCAAAGTCTTAATGATGTTATGTACGCACATACCTATGCATGATGTGACATTTATATGCATATGCATGACATTATAAATATTTCATGATTCACAGAGCTATTCAGACTTACAGGTTGAGTTTTTTACTCAATGTTTCTACCATGTCTTTTATATACTGCTTTCATGCCTTACATACTCGGTACTTTATTTGTATTAACATCTCTTTTTCCTGGGGAAGCTGCGCTTCAAGCCCGCAGGTCCCGATAGACAGGTTGAGAGTCCTCCTAGTAGGCTATCAGCTCAGCGGAAGGTGTTGGTGCACTCCACTTGCTCCAGAGTTGCCTATTTGGTCAATATGATTTGGACATGTATTAATTGGTATGGTGGGACTTTGTCCCGATCTTTATGATATTTATGTACTCTTAGAGGCTTGTAGATAGATGTCATGTTTATGGATACTTGTATGGCCTTGTCGGCCTATGTTTTGAGTGTACAAATGATCATGTCGGTCTTATAGGCATGTATGTCACATGTATAAGTTTATATATCATGTTGGGTCATCCTATGTCTAGTATTCCCTTATGTTTTATTCTGGTTATCTCATGATGTCACTTCTAGCCCATTTACCCATGATTGTGTGATAAGAAAGATACGTTACGTTGGTGCTCGGTTAGGTAAGGCATTGGGTGCCCGTCGCGGCCCATCGGTTTGGGTCGTGACAAAAGTGGTATCAGAGCAGTTCTGTCCTAGAGAGTCTACAAGTCGTGTCTAGTAGAGTCTTGTTTATGGGTGTGTTGTGCACCACACTTATAAGCAGAAGGCTACAGGGCAGTTAGGACTGTCACTCTTTCTTCTTACTCTAGATCGTGTGGTAGAGCCCACTTGTAAGTATTCAAACTCCTAAATTTTATTTTATTGGTAATATAACGATATCTACATCCAAAAAGGCAGTTGGTAAGAGATTGAACATGGCTATGGAAGAGTTGAGTAAGAGGAACTCGATTTTGCATCATGCTTATGATGAGTAAATGTAAGGTCTTCAGCAGATCATGTGTGTACTAAGACGTGTAAGCTTCTTGATAAGGATCACTAAGGCATGAATATCTATCCACCCCTATGGTAAAAAGCAACGAGAGAATCAGAAGGTAGATACAAGTTTCAACAAGTAAAAGGAGCAAGGTGAAAAAGGATACGAGGTACCCAGTTAGTGAAGATTATCAGTATTTATAATTCCGGAAGAGAAATATAAGCATTCTGAGTTACTTTCAACAGTAACAGAGTATATGCACTTGACAACACCCATCTCAGTTATGCCCTACATAGGCTAACAGATATAGTTTAAGAGAAGGATGAGATATCAGGATCCAGTTGGGTTAGAGTAACCCAAAATTGTGGATGGATTGTTATCCTTAACTCATATTTCAGAAGGATATTGCAAATATGGTAATAGTTCTCCTTGTGAGACACCCAGATGGTGCACTCTAGAGTAGTACAGTCAGATATGAACACTAGAATGTTCAGAAATTTCTGAAGATAGGCAGTGGAATCCTAGAAGGGATAAATGTTTACCTTAGTATGACTCTTGTCTCTAGAAAAAAAAGGAGAGAGAATGTTAGACGTTCTGAAGAGCCAGTGAGATGAAGCAAGGGGAGCTATAAGTGAAAGAATGTTTTGTTGAAATTTTCAGAATAAAGTGATAGACAAAAATATTAGCGGGAGAATAGGAAGAGAGTAAATGAAGCATTATGAGTAAGATATGATAAATGAATGATAACGGTAAATCAAAATATGACAGGATTACAGATTCTATAGTCAAGTGAGGGAAAAGACAAGAGGTGACAAGCCTTGAGACAATAAAAGAGTATAAGCCATAAAGTCATTACCAGAAAAAACAAAAAAAAGTTAGACCCCCAGAGCAATAGAAATTGTATGGGCTAGTGAATAAGATAAACTGAACATGAATTAGGGACCAAAGTATTTGATAATAGTCGACATCGTAAGAATTTCAGAGATCGCGTTCTGGCGATAACATAATGGACAAAAGAAGAATAACCTTTAAAGGCCATTCAGGAAGACGCTTCCCTAAAGCACAAACTGTGCGCATAGTTAAGCTTAAGGGACTAAGTGTGCCAGTTACACTAGGTGTCACCCTCGTGCGTAAAAGAAATTCAGTTATCCCTGGTACATAAGGGTTACCGTAAGGCGAGTAAGGGCCATTGATGATGTGAAAAGATGCCAAAGATGAAGAGTTAAAACATCTATAAGTAGATCATCATAGCACTAAATCTTAGTACTCCCCTAAAGGGGGATGATGGTGTGATATGGTATTAAGTCAGAGTTATGTAGTTCAGATAATTATGGAATAGTAAATGAAGAATGCGGTAAAAAGGTGAAAAGAATGAAATTGCGTTTATTCAGATCCTGCAGATATGTTACGACTCCAGAACATTATGCAAGCACGACACCGAGGAGAGACAGTAAGGGTTCCCGCCCAGTATGTTATTGATAAATAAGTGTGAATGAACAATTGATACATAAGGAGCTAGTACGAGAGGTAAGTTAAGACAAAGAAAATAACCCAAGAGAGATTACGCGGAATATAGATATGAGAATAGACCAACAAGTAGTTAGCAGTTGATTCGGGAAGAGTCTAGTTATGGCTAGACATGAGGATATAGATAAATCAACAGATCATACAAGATAAATGTAGTAAACCCCAACATAGGGAATTCAGTCTCGCAGATATGATATCGTGATCCTTGAGAAATATTCAGATAGGAGTTGGGGTAGTTAAAGGTACCATATAAGTGTTACAAAAACAATAGAGAGTTCCATCGAGGAGATAGTCAAAATTTAAGTTCAAAAGCAACTCTACAAGAACAAGGTCATGGAGGTAAGTAACTAAGGATAATTATAGGCGAGTAAGAACATTAAAAATTCTTTCGGGTATACGATACAATAAGCTCGCAGCTTTACAAGAGTCAAAGGGTCTCCCTTAAGTACTAAAAAGAAAGACTAGCTGAGAAAATAAGGAAGAAGGCTTCAACTTAAGCATAATGACATAAAGAATAAATGGTCATGTAACAACAGTCTCACTACAACATTGTATGTACTCCATAAGAAAGTGGCACCTATTATGGTTAATGAATGGGAAGAAGTAAAAAGGTGATACTTGAGATCATATGAGTTACAGGAAATTCCAGTATTCGTGGGCAATGAGATATTCCATGTATTCATGCAACAAGTGGCAGAACGACCAGGAAAAGTAATTTCTTATGTTTAAAGGCAACTGAGAAGGCACGAAAGGAAATCTATGGTGCTAGCAAGTTAAAGGAAGGTTGCGAGTAGTATGAATAGATATGTATAGGTCACAAGCTAAAGTATCATAGAATGACAAGGGTTTAGGTAGATAGGAGTAAGGATAAGTAAAGATAAGTGAGAAGGTGACAAGAATAGGTAAGGCCTCGGGATTAATCCCATCAAAATAAGAGAGCCGATGATTTCTGTAAGTTATAGAAAGCTCAGTATAGCTTGAATTGACTCATAGGAGTCTAAGACAAGGAGCAATTAGAAGAGATAAAATGCTGCCCTGGTAGTAGAATAAGGGTGTAATTGTGATAGAAAAGAGGATGACGTTTAGGCCTTTGATTGAGTAATGATTTTGAGAAAAAAAGGATTTCATGAATTGCACTTTATTAGAACCCATATGATGAATCATGTTGGGATGCTATGAAATACGGTTATTGAACTATAGTATTGTCCCTAGGTGGATCAGGCAAATCACTTCAAATTAGGGCTGTTCATTTGGATCGGATATCCGAAATCCGAACCGATCCGTTCAATTTCGAATTTTGGATTTCGGATTGGAACGTATTTCGGATTGTGTTTATTAAAATTTCAGATTTCGAATCGAATTCGGATTGGTATAATTTTAATACGATCCGATCCGAAATCCAAAATTATTAGGGCATGTATAAATACTAAACTTTAATTTCGGATAATTAGTACTTCCTTTAAATTTTTCTCCAAGTTATTACCTTTACAATTGATGGATTTAGCTATATTGGCACCATAGTGCTCTCATAATTGCAGAAACATGAATTTTTCTTACTGTATTGCCTCTTTTACAAAGAAAATATGCATATGAGTTTGCAACTTTGAGGCATAATAATCCGATCCGAAATCCGAAAATCCGATCCGATCCAAACTTTAAAATCTGATCCTATCCGATATTAATTCGAATCGGAATGCATTTTTTAGAATCCGAAATCCGATCCGAAATGTGCTAAATTCGATCTGATCTGATCCATGCACATCCCTACTTCAAATGTTCCCCGATGAGACGTGAGCCCTAGTGACAAGGTATTACATAAGAGGTTTCAAGTTATCAGTGGTAGATTATAGATAAATATAAAGGTGAAACGACAATAGAGGGGTAGAGGTTCCAAAGTATGGGATGATATTAGGCCGTCATTATTTAAGATAAACGGTAATTAGGAAGCATTAAAGGACTTAGATTTATACATATACGATAAACAGCGAGAGAGTAACCTTGAGTTAGGTAGCAGACCTCGATAACAATAAACCGAAGTAAGAGTTATGGTATAGTATGGAGGAAAAAGGAGAGCAAAGTTGCATAGGCACTTACAAGGTTAATGTAGTACAGGCTACATGATAGAAGGTAGAAACAGTTACGAGATTGAAAGGATTCCAACCACAAGTCGTGGTGTGAGAAAGAGGCCTAAAGGGGGGAATGCCCTGGCCTTTGAATTTATTCACTGAACAGTTGCCTAGATGGCCAGGACAGTATTAAATTATTCATAAACTATAGGTTATGAGATTGATAGGCGCATCAGTCAACATTCGAGAACAATTGTTCCAAATGGGGAAGGATGTTACACCCCATATTTTCTTACGTGAGAGTACATCATAAGTCAATTAATGTAAGCTTAGAAATGAGATAGTCTTTGAAAGTACATAAAGTAAGTTAATTATATTACCTTGGAGGTTACAAATATTTAAGATCATGGATAACAACTACCAAGAGGGTTGAAAGGCTTAGGAGCTAAGCAAATTGAAGAAAATAAGTTTCGTCGAATGTCGACAAGTTGGGAATGTTTTAATATGTACTTTTGGGGTTATACTAGGATTCTTAACGTGATAAGGAGGTTATGTTATGATCTATTTTAGTCGTATGATAGTCGTGTGTTACATTTTGAAGTCAAGCAAGTATTGGAACAAAAGTTGGCAAAGGTCATCACAAGTTACATTCATAATGTGCTGAATATTAGGTCAAATGTAGCAGAGCTTTTCTCATAATGTACTTGGAAATACAGGATGATCCACATATCAAATTGAATATCTATGAGTCTAGTTTCTAACTCATTAAACCATTCATCGATACTACATCGGAGTAGAGAGATATTTGTAGTTTCGTGAGACTACGCAGACTACATAGGTGACAAGTAGGTGGGTCACTAAAGCTTTTTGAGCAATCCCTTTCATGTGTTATATGAGGTCTTTTTGGAACATATTATATACATAATTTAAGGTCTTGAAATGTAGTTTTCAACGCTTTTAATCGTATATTCATACGACATACGGATAAAAGGATTTAAGCGTTGGAAGAAGAGCACCTTTTTGACTTTTCAACAAAATGGATATTTATATCCCTTATGTCGTCTCTTTCTTTGTTTTTCCAGAAATAATGCCCAAATAAGACCCATAAACTTACCCTTAAGCTCTCTACAAGGGATTCAAAGAAGATTAACATCCCGGGTACGAAATCAAGAGGCGATAATATTAGAACGATCCCTACGACGTAAGTATCGCTATATAGCCTCTGTTTTTCTTTGTAGCTTGAGTTTTGGAAGGTATTTAATAGTTAGAAAATGACTAATTTATGTATTTAAGATTTTAAATATCAATTAAGGTTGATAAGTTCATTTTCTAATAGTTAGAACTCACGGGACGGTCATCGGAAGTCGTGAGTTCGAGTTATTCGACTAGTAGTGGACTGCTTTATGGGTTGTTTCTTGTTATTTTTGGGCTATCTATTTTGATACTGTTTAATGGAGTTTTGAAGGATAAATGACTTGCATAAATACCACATAATGGAGAAATGTTGGATTAGTCGTTCTTTGTAATAGTTTCGGGGTGTTTGACACGACTATAGTTATCGTTTTGGGTATGAAGTGATTGGGGTGTGTTGGATTGTTGTAAGATAAATATAACATGGATTTCGACTTGAATCCACTATAGGAGGTAATTATATTGTGTTCTTGCATGTGCTTAAGGTTATCTTGATGTTGATAAAGTTAAATGGATGTGCTAGACATGAACTCGTGAATAAAGTGGCTAATTGAGGATAGTTGGAGTTATGAATTATTTTATTTGTTATAAATATATGGTATAAGACTGGAATAATTGATGAATAAATTCATTATCATGTTAATTATACTTTTAAGTTAAATTAAAAAGTCTATAAGGGGTGATATGGGGTATACGGGTTTCAATCGAAGCTTGCCGCTCATCGTGAAGTAGTTGTGATTTGTTGTTATATGGTGTCTTGTTATTGATAATTATGTATTGCTGGATTTCTCTGGTCAATTTTGTTGGTATATGGTATTGGAGGAGGCTCTTGTTACAAGGGAGATGCTGCCCAAATTTACATAAGCGAGCTACTAGTTTAAGTTGCGGACTTAGCCTTTACTCAACACTGATTTTTAAAAATCTTTATGCTTTGGTGGATTAAGTTGAGTTGTTTGAAGAATTTATTGGAAGGTATTAAGGACTCAGTAGAGTTAAGGTAAGTTAAGGCTATCTCTTCTTTCCTTTTGGCATGATCCATATGATGCAACGAAACAAGCAAGCACGCAACTTTCACAAATGATTCTATTCCTAGAAGTACTAGGGTTGCCTATGTTCTTGATTCCCCATATGTCCTACTATCATATCGTTTGTCCATGGGTCTCATGACATTTCGAGAGATCTTATTGACTTACTTCATTATGCATTGCATTCATTTATACATGTATATTGACCCATGACCAGATGATATTATATACGCGTATAGTATATATATATGGGTAATAGGGAAATGTTATAGCGTTATATACGCACCACCACCTGATCAACTGGTCTACGTTGGTGATTTCGCCCACAGAGGCTGAGATGATATGATGGTATTCCCTTATAGGCTTAATGTTGTTATGTACGCACATACCTATGCATGATGTGACATTTATATGCATATGCATGACATTATAAGTGTTTCATGATTCATAGAGCTATTCAGACTTACAGGATGAGTTCTTTACTCCATGTTTCTTACATGTCTTTTATATACTGCTTTCATGTCTTACATACTCGGTACGTTATTTGTATTGACGTCCCTTTTTTCTGGGGACGTTGCGTTTCATGCCCGCATGTCCCGATAGACATGTTGAGAGTCCTCCTAGTAGGCTATCAGCTCAGCGGAAGGTGTTGGTGCACTCCACTTGCTCCAAAGTTGCCTATTTGGTCAGTATGATTTGGACATGTATTAATTGGTATGGCGGGACCATGTACCAACCTTTATGATATTTATGTACTCTTAGAGGCTTATAGACATATGTCATATTTATGGATACTTGTATGGCCTTGTCGGCCTATGTTTTGAATGTACAAATGATCATGTCGGCCATATAGGCCTGTATGTCACATGTATAAGTTTCTATATCATATTGGGTCGTCCTATGTCTAGTATTCCCATATGTTTTATTCTGGTTATTTCATGACATCACTTCTGGCCCATTTACCCATGATGGTATGATAAGAAAGACACTTTACGTTGTTGCTCGGTTAGGTAATGCACTGGGTGCCCGTCGCGGCCCATCAGTTTGGGTCGTGACAGTGGCCTTGATTTTATCAGTGTTGGTCTCGATTCCCCGATTAGACACCATAAATCCGAGAAATTTCACGGATCCGACTCCGAATGTGTATTTCTCTGGGTTCCACTTCATATTGTATTTCTTCAATACGTTGAAGGTTTCCTGCAAATATTTCAAATGGTCCTCTGCTCGCAGGGACTTAACTAGTATATCATCAATGTAAGCCTCCAATGATTTTCCTATTTGTTCTTCGAACATCCGAATTACTAGGAGTTGGTAAGTGGCACCGGTGTTTTTTAGTCCGAATGGGATCACGTTATAGTAGTAGGTGTCGTACTTAGTGATGAAGGACATTTTATCTTGGTCGCCCGGGTCTATCCGAATTTAGTTATACCCGGAATAGGCATCGAGAAAGTTGAGGATCTCGTGACCGGCCGTCGCATCGATCATGCGATCGATGTTGGGCAGAGGAAAAGAGTCCTTGGGGCATGCCTTATTCAAGTCTTTGTCATCTACACACATTCTTAATTTATTTCCCTTTTTAGGGACTACCACTACGTTTGCTAACCAATTCGGGTACTTAACCTCCCGAATGGATCCTATTTTAAGGAGATTAGATACCTCGTCTTTGATGAATGCGTGCTTGACTTCGGATTGAGGCCTCCTTTTCTGTTTGACCGGGTGGAACTTCTGATCCAGGCTCAACTTGTGAGTAGTTATTTCTGGCGGAATCACTGTCATGTCGAGATGGGACCAAGCGAAACAATCTATGTTAGCTATAAGGAATTTAATGAGTTTTTTCCTGAGCTCAGGATTTAACCCCGTGCCCAGGTATACCTTACGATCGGGCAGGTTCTCGGTCAATATAACTTGCTCCAGTTCTTCGACCGTTGATTTGGTGGCGTCGGAATCGTCGGGGACTATGAAAGATCTGGGAACTCCGTAGTCATTGTCCTCATCCGTCCCCCGCTTTTTCGGTTCAGTCGGGGCCGGTGTCGGTGATTGCTATTTGGTTCCTTCCTTGGCGACCGAACTCGGATCCTTTGGTATAGGAAGTGCGGATATCAGGACCATCTCGTCGACTACGAACATTTCCTTTGCATCCAGTTGTTCTCCGTAAATTATTTTCATCTCTCCTGACATTGGGAATTTTAACACCTGGTGCAGTGTCGAGGGAACTGCCCTCATGTTGTGAATCCATGGCCTCCCGAACAGAGCGTTGTATCTCATATCTCCTTCGATCACGTAGAACTTTGCTTCCTAAATAGTTTTGGCGTAGTTCACCGGTAGTGTTATCTCTCACATGCCATATTGAATCCGTTTAGAACTCGGAATGCAAGCACAATTTGGTCTTGTAGACCAAGCTGCTCTACGATTCTTGATCTGATGATATTGGCCTCGCTACCTCGATCAATTAACACACACTTAACTCGAGATTTATTTATGAGTACAGATATTACTAGTGCATCGTTGTGTGGTTACATGATACCTTCAGCGTCTTTGTCGTTGAGAGATAAGGTTCCTTCTGGCACATAATCTCGAGTCCGTTTTTCTCTAGTAATGGACACTTTGGTGCGCTTTAACATTGGCCCCTGGGGGACGTCGACCCCACCGATGATTATGTTAATGATGTGCTGAGGTTCCTCTTGCTCGATCTGCTTGTTAAGAGTCCCTATTCCTGAAATGGTTTTTAGCTCGGTCCCTCGCGAACTCTCGGAGATGTCAGTTGTTGAATAATCGGGCTACTTCCTCCCTCAATTGTAGGCAATCTTCCGTTTTGTGGCTGTGAGTGCCGTGATATTTACACATTATTTTGGGGTCCCTTTGGGCTGGATCGGACTATAGAGGTTGAGGCCACTTGGTGTCTTTGATACGTCCGATGGAAGATACGATGGCAGCGACACCCATGTTGAAGTTGTACTCCAATAACTTTGGTGCTTCCCTAGGTCCGATAGGCCTGTCGAAACCATTTTTTCTCATGAGTCCCCAGCTATTTTGACCTTAATCACTTCTCCTTTCATTTCTCACAAGGTTTCGTCAGGACCCACTATCTCTTCGGTCTCCATTGTATGGTTGATACCGATCCCCATTTGATCTTGGTTCACGATCAATGTCTCTCTTGGATCTGTCAATAGCTCTGACGAAATAAACGGACCCGAAAGGGGCCCCAAGATGATCATCTTCGGCCCTAGTTTTTGACTGATACAGGTTATGTACGTCGGCCCAAGTCACAGCTGGATATTATATCAGATTTTGCTTTAACTGTTGTGAAGCCAGTGAGCTTCGAGTATTGAGTCCTTGGGTGAAGGCCTATACGGCCCAATCGTTCGCGACCGGAGTCATGTCCATTCGTTCCATTTGAAATCAGGACACGAATTCCCTAACCATCTAATTATCTCTCTGTTTCACTTTGAAAAGGTCTAACTTTCTGGTCTCGACCTTAATGGCCCCGGCGTGTACTATCACGAAGGAGTCCGCAAGCATAGCAAACGAGTCAATGAAATTAGGGGGTAAGCTGTGATACCATATCATAGCTCCCTTCGACAAAGTTTCCCCAAATGTTTTCAGCAGGACAGACTCGATCTCATCATCTTCCGAGTCGTTCCCTTTGATGGTGCATGTGTAAGAGGTAACATGCTCATTTGGGTCGGTTGTTCCTTTGTACTTAGGAATTTCGGGCATGTGGAACTTCTTCGGAATTGGATTCGGAGCCGCGCTCGGAGGGAAAGGTTTCTGAAAAAACTTCTTGGAATCCAGATCCTTCAGTATCGGTGGTGCTCCTCGGATTTGGTTGACCCTAGAATTGTAGGTTTCCACCTTTTTGCCATTGGCCTCGATTTTCTTTTCTCCTGATTTTACCCGGTTTGTCAATTCCTCGGGCAGTTTTATGATCTAGGGGTTAGTCTTAGGTTCAGCTTCGCTCGGTCTCTCCGTAATTGATTCGTTTCTGCGAGTTATTTCCCTGGACGGCCCAGGCTCAATTCTGCTGGGGGCACTGCTTTGGCTCTGCAGCTGGGCTATCGCTGCCTGTTGGGCTTGCAGCATTTCGAAGATCACTCGCAAGTTGATCTCACCTCCTTTACCATCATGTATATTTTGGGCTATCAATCGGACTCCCCCGAGGATGTTGTTCTTAGGATCGGTGGGCAGATTCGCATTGATGGCCATATGTGAGTTAGCGTCGATCGGGTCCGCGATCGAAACTCTGCAGGGATCGACAAGGTGCACCTCATTACTGGGTACCATATTATTGTTCTCGCCGTGGTGACCAGACTCAGCATCCACGTTTAGAGGTGTAGATTGGGAGTTCGACATTTTGAACTTTGACCTAAAATTGAAGACACTTCAAAGAACAAGTGTAAAATAGGGTGCGTTATGGAAATTCGTATCGATTTGCCACTATTATCCTTAGCCCTACGGTGGGCGCCAAACTGTTTACCCTAAAAATGGATAAGAATTAAATTTGTAAGTGGTTTTAAGGATACATGGATTAATTCGATACAAACGATAAATTACGTTAGATTAGACAAAAAAAGATATAGTACATTCGAACTACATGAGGAGGAGAATTCCAGCCTTGATACAATATTCATCCTCGATCCGGATTCACAATGGCTAGCACTGATTAACGAGAATAAGAACTATGAATAACAGTGAAAATAATAGTGTTTTGCTTTGGGATGCGTGTTACAATGTGTTCAATAAATAATTCGACTCCCCTTTATATAGTAGGGGATTTTTACCCTAAGTACAATTCTATAAAAGGTAAAAATCTCCCATTTAACTGATTACTAGATTTCCGTCGGTGCGCGCCGAGATCTACGTCGTGATACCCGGTTAGTCGCGGATATTACAGCTCCCCGTTAATCGTGTTCAATTGCCCAATAATACTCTTCGAAGTCTCTTGGGATTTGGACTGATCTCGGGGTCATGGCCTTGGGCGTCGTCCCCCTGGTGCATGACTCGATGAGTCCCTTACCTCGATTCTGATTCCTTGTTATCGCGTTCCTTACTCGATTTATTTTATCAGGAATCGGATCGGCTTATGGTCCTGTTTCACCCGTATACATATATAACATTCATGATGTATCGCCGAAGTGACATCAGGGTGGTCTGATGAAGGCAGATCAAAAGACAAGGACGTGCAGGCTTCTAATTAAGCTAGCGAGCTTCTGAGGAGTATATATATGATACCTTAGACAAATCTTACGGCGAAAAAGATAAAGAAAAATGAAGTGCTATATCAGACAACATAAGTTTACATGGTATATACACCTCTGTATTTCATGATAACGTAGACCAAAGAACGAATTTGTAAGGTTTGCTAGGCCAAAACAGACAGTACATGTGAATTAATCGGGTTCTAAAGGGAATACTGGACACCGAACGAGAAAAAAAAAAGTTTGACTCGGAGCTCATGCAACTCACGTGGAAGGCTTAACGAAGCACATTTCAACGTTTATATTTCTTTCATATCTTGAGGATATTGTTTCCTCAATTATAACTTTATAAAAGCTATGACGCATGCATATATACCAACTAAAGATTTTACTTACGTATATCGACAATATAATTTTAATTTACAATGCTATGACACTCAACAAACAAACTCTTAGCTAGCTAGTAATCCATTCTTCTTTTTCCTTCAATTTTGGTGCTAACAAAATAGTATTAATTGTGAATATTTTTTGAGTGAGAATCACAAACGAAAATGTTCAACTAATATAAAATCAAACATTGATAATTCTAAATAAACTTTCGTTATTATAGAAGCTATCTTTGATGTGAATTCTCTCCGTAAATAATTTTTAGGTCGATTGTTTTGGGGGATCGAGAGGCTTACCAATTGTTCAGTTTTAGTTATACATACTAACAATACAAAAAATCTCTATACTAATCATGGTAATTTAACCCGTTTCGCTCTTGTGACATGTTATGTTTACTTTTTCTATTCCCAAGTAAAGGGCTAGTCCCACGCGTAAGTTGTGGATCTTAACACATAGTGTAATTCTTCAGTCCATTCTATGTCGGGCAAGCATATTTGGCCAACATTTGACTTCAAAAAACGTTTTTTTTTTTTTTTTCGCACAGCAGAACAGTACGTTGGAGTAAAAGTAAAATTATTTTTGTGTGACCTATAAGTTACGGGTTTGAGTTGTGGAAGTAATTATTAATATCTGTGTTATGGTAGACTGTCTAAATCACATCCCTTGGGGTGCGGCTCTTCTCCAGACCTTGTATAAATGCGAGATATTTTGTGTACCGGACTACTTTTTTTCTTTTTCTTAGTATAATAAAATCCCACTTTTCCAACCTAGGGAATCTTATCTTATAAAACTAAAGGAACATATGAAAGACTTTAGTTTGGAAAACGATAATAGTAGTCGCTAATGTTGTTAAACTTATTCCAATGAATAATTAGATATTTATTTACTGAACTTTTAGAGACAAATCAACAGGGAAATTCATTCTTGTTATCTAAAGAATGTGTCAAGATATTCATGCACGTCAGATCCCAGTCTCAACTTTTCTCGTTTTTGTTCTTTTTATGAAACACTTGATTATCACATGGACTGATTAGCCTAATTTAGACCCCCTTTGAATTTATCGTTCCCATATCAATATGCCATATCTTAGTTGTTCTAATCTTCTTATACATAGATTTGATATGTTTATATGAAGCTGAACCTTTGTTAGCTGACACACTTCACCAATGTTGGAAAATATTATTGGATTTGATTCACTCGTAAGGGATGGTAATTAGCTCGTTAATTCATTAATTAATTCCCCACCTAATATTCTGTTACTAGCCTATATAAATATCATTGTGGATATTGAAATGTACCTCATTTCATTGTACTGAAATAAGACGCGGACCCAAGATTTTAACGCATCGGGAGCACCACTATTCTGCTCAACTGGTGCACTCTAAAAGTTTTTAGTGTTCAAGGTGACAAGTTATTTATATAATTAGTTTTAAAGTATATACACATACATATATAAAATTTCTCCTGAAGTTTACGGAGTCTGGTAACCTCTCAATGTTATACATAGGCCCGCCTCGGCTTGAAACGACTCGGGTTTTGAGTAGCAAAGATCAAATTCTACATCTAAGAGATTTTCAGGCCGCGAATAAAGGGAGTTACGTCCACATCATAAGGATCCCCCAATATCAATGACTCAGGTTGTGATTGATTGAGTCCGGAAGCAAAATATGGTTCTTTTAAGGTATAGCGCCCTTTTAAAAGTCGCTATATATATAACGCCTTTTCTTACCGCGCTATACATATTATGTGGGCCCACCAATAATTCTTTCGGGCTTAACTGACATAACAGTAATTCAACTGGGTATAGCTCCCTTATTTAAAGCGCTATACCTAAATAAAATTGTACCCCCATATTGGTTTTTGCCTTATTTAAAGAGGTTAAGGATTTTCTAAAAATCCATTCACAAATATTCTCAAGTCTTCTGAAATATTTCTTCGTTAAGTTATTTTGCATTTTGTCATAATGTCTGAAGAGCGAAGAATAATGGTTTCATTATATTGGAGGGGGGGGATGAGGTTATGGTGAAGAATAACTCAGTAACCTATAGTTTATCTCCATAGTGTCATGTTAAGTTGTCACTTACAATGGAGTACAATATATTGGTTTCGTTGTTATGTAAAAAAATGAGTGTGAGCAAACGTTCGGTGAACCTTAAAGTAACCAGAAGATATCCGCATTCTGTCACTCCGCAAGGGGTTGCTTGGTATACTGAGTTTAACATCGAGGACGATGAAACTCTGAGAGATTTTTTGAGGACTCCGAATGAATACCGAGAATTTCTTGTGATAAAAATATTGGAAATGTACGTCAAGGTTGAAGATGTTCGCAATAATGAGGTTACGCAAAGCAGGGATATCCCTCAGTCATTGGGTGGTTATTTTGGAGCAGTTTTAGCCGAACATGTTCCGGCTGAAAGAGTTTGGCCTGATCTAAATTTATCTCCACGGGCGAATGAGGAGCGAGGAAATAATTTCTCTCCTAGTTTACATAATCAACAATAGGAGTGGTAAACTTCAATTTTCTTTTGTGTTACGATGTTTATTTTTGCTGTATTGAATTTGTATTAACATTCATATATTCCATAGGGGGTACCAGTCAGATAT
>AWOL01S0005840.1:73442-92539 GCA_000715115.1 Nicotiana otophora
AAGTCTTCTGAAATATTTCTTCGTTAAGTTATTTTGCATTTTGTCATAATGTCTGAAGAGCGAAGAATAATGGTTTCATTATATTTGGGGGGGGGAGGGGGTTGTGGTGGCGAATAACTGAGTAACCTATAGTTTATCTCCACAGTGTTATGTTAAGTTGCCACTCATAATGGAGTACGATACATTGGTATCGTTGTTATGTAAAAAACATGAGTGTGAGCAAACGTTCGGTGAACCTTAAAGTAACCGGAAGATATCTGTATTCTGTCACTCCGCAAGGGGTTGCTTATTATGCTGAGTTTAACATCGAGGACGATGAAACTCTGAGAGATTTTTTGAGGACTCCGGATGAATATCGGGAATTTCTTGTGATAAAAATGTTGGAAATATACGACAAGGTTGAAGACGTTCGCAATAATGAGGTTGCGCAAAGAAGGGATATCCCTCAATCATCGGGTGATCATTTTGGAGCAGTTTTAGCCGAACAGGTTCTAGCTGAAAGAGTTTGTCCTGATCAAAACTTATCTCCACGGGCGAATGAGGAGCAAGGAAATAATTTCTCTCCTGGTTTACATAATCCACAAAACGAGTGGTAAACTTCAATTTTCCTTTGTATTACGATGTTTATTTTTGCTGTGTTGAATTTGTATTAATACTCATATATTCCACATGGGGTACCGACCAGATATAAATTTTACAAGTTATGAACCAATACCCAGTTGGAATATGCCTAGTTCTGGTGTGTTAGATCATGGTGGTCCATCCGGGAGTCATCACTAACGGGATAATGTCCATCATGGGATGTCAACACATTAGGATTTGTAAGTGAAGTGATATAGTTATATGTAAAGTTTGGATCAATTTGATTAACTCATTATTTTGTTGGTTATGCAGTGAAAACGAGCAACTTGAAGGTCATGTCCTTACCCAATTGCCCGAAGACGACATATTTAATCGGGATCTGGCAGATGCACAGAGTCAGGAAGAGAATAGTGATTATGACAACAATGTCGATGAGTCTGGAGATGAGACACCCTTCCGTAATTAGGGTGATAATGAGGAGGAAGAGAATGCTGAACCTGATTTGATGAGGGAGCATGTTCCACCCCTAGTTAGACCAAGAGTGTACGAGTCTCAGGTGTCGTTTCATTTAAGGGAGATTCCCTACCTTGATCATTTGCCAAGTATGTCGGATGTGGATTCCCTCACAAGGGATATTGACGAAATTCGGACAGCAATGTGGGATGAATCTAGAGCAACGATGCTATCAAAGGGCATGTTTTTTCCCGATAAAGCGCATCTAACCAGGGCGGTGCTAATGTACAGCATTAAAGAGTGTCGTGAGATCACGGTACGCGGGTTATCTCCAGATATATACAAGGTAGTATACCATATATGATTTATGGGATGTAATTGGACACTGCGTGCGAGGAAGAAGAAAACAAATATGTGGTTTATGGGTAAATACATTGGCACCCACAATTGTGAAATGGACACATTCAGTAGGAATCGTTTTAACTTAAATGTTGACTTGATTTCTCTTGTCTTGATTCCACACATTGAAGCGTCCATAAGGTACAAGATCAAAGAGTGTATAATATCTGTCCACCAGGAATATTGGTGCACCATTACCAAAAGAAAGGCATTTCTCCGGCGCAAACGTGTGTTTGAAATTATTTATGATAACTGGGATAAGTCCTTTGCATCTCTACCCAGGTACATGGCTGCATTGCAACACTTTAACCCCGAGACTGTTGTTGAATGGAATCTTGAATAGAGTCCGGGAATAACAGAACATATATTCAAATATGTTTTCTGGGCATTTAAACCAGCAATTGATGGTTTTCTGTATTGTCGGCCGGTAATATCCATAAACGACAATCATGTCTATGAAAAGTATGATATTAAGTTGTTGATCGTCGTGGCAGTAGATGCTAATGGAAGTATATTTCCCTTAGCTTTTGCTATTTGTGCCAATGAAAGCCAAGAGACGTGGACACTATTTTTGAACCACTTGAAAGAGCACGTTATCAAATAGCGTTCAGGTATTTGTCTAATATTTGATCGGCGTGGTGGTATTTTAAGTTCTGTACAGAATTTGCTTTGCATGGCAGGAACCGTATGCCTACCAATGTTACTGTGTGAGGTACCTAAAGGACAATTTCTAGAAGGCATTTCTCAACAAGGATTTGCATGATTTAATGTGGATGGCTGCAACAGATCACCAAGAGTGTAAATTCAAGAGGCGCATGGAATCTATCAGGCAGGAAGACGAGGGAGCCTATCGTTGGTTGATGCGACATGAGCTTGACAAGTGGACTTTGCATGCGGATGGTGGCAGAAGATGAGGAATTTTGACTACAAATATGTCAGAGTCTTTCAACGGGTTATTGAAGTCTGCACGTGGATTGTCTGTCACTGCCATGGTACGGATGTCATTCAAGCAGATGGCAGAGAGGTTTGTTGAAAGGGCTAGAGGTGCATCGTCATTGATGGAAATGGGTGTTGAATTTATGCCAATACCAATGAAAAGATTTAATAAATACAGGCGGCGAGCACACCTATAGTGGGCAGTTGCAGCCAGTGGGTGCTGAGCATTCCGTCGGAACCATTTAAAATAGTGTGTAACAAGGACTATGTATGTCAACGACAAGTGGAAAAAAGAACATGTATACGGTACCAAATGGATGTTGGTGATACCGTTTATGCGCACAAATATGGCATATGCTCGCAAACAGGACATGACCATCGTAAATGTCTTTCAGCTGGTTTGGGTAGCGGTGGTAATCCAGCTCCTGGTGGAAGTTCATCTAATGTGCTCAACTATCAAGGATATACGTAGTATTTTATTTTTGTAATGTGGTTGTAATAAGTGTATGTACTTGTTTATCTTGCAGAATGTATGAAATAAAATTATATTTCCATTGCTGTTAAATCTTATTGATATTTAACATTAATACTACAGTACAACAATCTAACATAAACCCATTTAAAAAAAATAATTATCTTGTCGACCTGAAAAGTTGCTCGCCTGCAAAAGCTATCTTCTGGAAAAGTTGTATTGTACCCGAAAGCATCTTTAACACGCGAAGTATAGCGCGGTGAAATACTACGTTATATGTGTTATCTTGTCGACCTGAAAAGCTATTCGCCTGCAAAAGCTAACTTCTGAAAAAGATGTATTGTACCCTAAAGAATTTTTAACACGCAAAGCATAGCGCGGTGAAATACTACGTTATGTGTGTTGTCTTGCTTATAAATAACTAGCGTATTTTAGTTATTATCTGCGCTTAACCAAAACAAATAGCTAAACTTTCCATAAATATTTCATTTTTTTTTTTTGCATTAACAAATGTCTGGACGCAATGACCAACCAAGGTGCTATTGTGGTAAACATGCAATTTTGAAGACATGTTGGTTAGATGGTAATGTTGGGCACAGATACTGGATATGTCAACAATTATTTGGACGCAATGACGAAAATCAATGTATGTTTGAGGAATGGTATGATGAACCCATTAACCATGAATACTACAAATCATGTTTGCAGTATGTTTAGAATATAAACGGTGAATACCAACGCTAGATCTCTGAAATGCAACGAGAAATTGTGGCAGTGCAGGAGAAACTAAAAGAGGCGAAAAAAGAAAAAAACAGGCTAGAAGAGAAATTTAAGTGGTTGGAGCAGAGAATAATAGGCGGTAGTGACTAAACTAACACATGTATGTGTTGAGTGTAGTATTTTATCTTTATATTTTCCGTGTCATGCATTTTCATTAGTTGTAGTGAATTTAAATTATGTTAAGTTGCTATGTTTGTGTTTGTGTTGTAGTATTAAAATAACGAATAACCAGAGAAATAAAAACATAATACGCATATAATGTAAATAATAAAAAATATTGTTATTATTTACTGAATGTCATATGTACATAAAATACAAAACAATCAATGTGTCCTACATTATGTATGCTTTAATGCAGCCGTTGGCCTGAGGCACATGCCATCCCGCCCGGCTACGCTATCAGGATCATCCTCATCACGTCGCCTCTTTATCGAAGGATGCGCTGCAGCATGATCGTCAGTAGGGCTGGAAGGCTCGGTAGAAGGGGTTGTCGGTCCAGTAGTAACCTACAAAATAATAAAATATTTTAGTATATGATATATTTATATATTAGTAATATACGTGTTAAGTCACAAAATTTAAATTGTCTTACCATGGTCTCGTCGGGCTCCTGAATATAATCATCCATCGCAGCCAGGTCAGTAATGCACAAAGTGGCCTCCGTGACGGACGAGGATAAAGCCTTAAAAAATATAAAGATATTTATGACTAATAAATGAGAAAAAAATAAATATAAATAATAGTAATACAAACAAACATGCGCCTGTGAAAGATCTTCAGCATCCCTCGATGATGAACCATAACTCAGTCGGCACCCACTATCCACATCTCGTGTCGGATGATCATCAACAATATTCGATGGGTCTGGAGGATCAGGAAAATACTGTTCCCAATCCTCTCATGTAATGGTCGTGCCCGCGATCAACAATGGAGCTGACGGGGTCACCTGCGAAGTCCCTGGAGTAAGTTGAAGGCTGAATGACAGCATATCACTATGAGCATGGTCTGGCTCATGGAGGTCACCTGGCTGATCAACTCCAATATCCTCAACAGGTGCCTCAACGCCCCCTTGTTGGGGACTACCTCCTCGCTGACCCCCACGACCTCGTGGGACACACAACCTCGTGGGATATCCCCACCTCGTGGGGAACCCCTACCTCGTGGGGCACGCCTGCCACATCGACCACATTCTAACTCCACTGCTGGCCTACGACGGTACTGCTGTAGCACCACATAATCAGCCTGGTATCCTAAGCTCTCATCATCTCGGGCTTGCCTCAATGTCTGGGAAGCCAAATAGGTAACCTGCCGGCCATACTCGTGCAAAGCAGATGCTCCCTCACTGGTATACTGCTTCCAGTCCCAACTGGTGGAACAAATATAAGCCAATAGCCTGCACAACATGTAAAATATAAATTATGGAACGCTAGGTTACCTTTATAAGTAAGTATACCATATAATATACCAGTGCCTCAAGGCCTCTCGGCGTATGAAATGTACCGACCGCTAGAGCGATGAACGGGATTCCTGACCAAAAGTCGGGTAACACTGCGGTACCAGCCCATATAGTCATGCTCACCATCCGTCCGGTCAAATGGAGGGGGCGGAATCAGGTCATGTCGTTGGTCCCAAGTATCGATTTGCGCCTCTAGTCATGCCACATATGTCTGGTCCATCATGGAACGATCATCCCGCTAGTAATGTGTCATATGCCAAGCGGGCGGTGGAGGTACAAGTTGCGGTCGACCAAACTGGCGAAGTACTCGCTCGGTGGCATGGTGCTCGACAATATCAAGGCACAACAACGGGATGGAAGAGCTCCACATAATTCGGCCGGTCGAGCAATAATCGGACAAACCAGTTATCAGGTCGTCGCTGTATGGCCTCCAAATGAACTATTAAGTAACAACAGAAAACATGAGTATACGCAACACATTTGAAGCCATGCCAAGTAAACTTAGGTATACTTTTACCTGTGCGCCCTCCAACAAATCCAAAAAATCCCTGCAATATGGGAGATTATGTCGAGCCTCGTACTCCCGTCCATATTTTCGCCTATCAACCCACCTCCTAGTTAAAGGGAGAAACGGAGGTGGTGCACCTGGAGCTAAGGGTGGTAGAGGTGGTTGCAACTGTAGGAACCGCTCCTAGGCCCAAACCTAATATACAAAGTGGACGTAAAATTTAAGGTATATTTTTACTATGTATGTTATAATGAATAGAGTATTCTACTATGTTTTCACCTGTAGCAGCGGCAAAAATCTAGCAACGTCTCGCTGGGTGCCCATGCTCATCCGGGACATATGCCTGTATAAGTAACCGAGAACAGCAGCATCCCAACTGTAATGATATAAATCATCTAGCCGCTCAAGATGATGAAGAAATCTCAAGCTGATTAGGTTCCCCGAAGTGTTCGGGAACAAAACCCCTCCAAACATAAGCAGCAGCAACAACCTCATGTACCGGTGAATATGAAACTCCGGTGGATCATCTGTGATGTCAGTGTGCATCACCTCCAAATGCTATCGGACGGGCGTCAACTGCAGACGATTGGCCCCAATCAATGCAGTCTCATCTGGTGGCTAGAAATCGGTGAGTCGCTGCAGCATCGCCAGGTATTGCAAACCTGTATACTCTCTTATGGCATTCGGCAAAGCAACAGGGTGTCCATCAACGGGCAGCCCATACAAGACCTTCACGTCCTGAAGCGTGATAGTGGCCTCGCAAATTGACAAATGGAATATGTGCGTCTTCGGTCGCCACCGCTCTATCAGGGCCGTGATCAACGACCAATCTAGCTGCAGCCGGCCGATCTCCACAATCCTATAAAAACCTGTATCCTGGAGGCGTCTGACTATACGAGGATGGAGAGGGTGGGCCCTAAGAAAGTCCCACATATCGTCTACTCTCCTAGCGCGGAACGTCTGGGCCAGTAACTGTCCCTCCCATATGTAGGACGACCTATGCTCACCATGTAGCAACAGTAGCTCTAGCATGGCAGGTCCAGGATGCAAAGGCGGAACCTCCATGTCGGCTACTGTAAATTGAACAATATTAATTACATTGCTTTACTCTAATATGTTAGTTTTATTATTTACATGTTAGTTTTATTATTTTATATGCTTGTTTGCTACTCACCTATTTTTGACTCGAATAAAATTAAATAATTAATTTTCATAATTATACAAGATTTAATTATTAAATATTCACATATGGGTTGCGGGCTTGATATTTGAGGCCCAGTAGCACCAAGGTATCCTGAATTCTTGTGTTCATGATGATAAATGTTTCCCGATTTATCACTCAATAGGTCTATTATTTTAAATATTAGTTTATTATTTATATGTTAGTTTAATATTGTATATGTTAGTTTAATATTGTATATGTTAGTTTTATTATTTTATATGTTAGTTTTATTATTATATATTTTTGTTTATGACTCACTTATTTTTTACTATAATAAAATTAAATAATTAATTTTCATAACTATACATGATTTAATTATTAAATATTCATATAACAATACTTAGTCCGGAAAATATTATTGTTTTCTCATGTTATTTTCTTACAATCGTTGACTAGAATTGGACAGAGTTTGCGTTTGAACTATCAGCTTTTTTGACGTATTTTTGGGTATAAGAGATACTTAAATGATTAATTTCAATAACTACAAGGATACTACGCTAAAGGGCACTACATTTTACTACGCTAAAGGGCACTACATTACAAATACGAGCACTACATTAGGCCACAAGATACCACTACAGGGAACTAAACTAACAATTTATCTATTTTACTAGTCTTTTAGCAAATAAATAATCTAAAGCGAATAATAACAACAAATTAATTTAATAAAAAAATAATCACGAAAATACATATACCACAGTAAAAATTAACTAATTAATATATTTTTTAACAACTAATAATAATTTCTCTATTTTATTAATTTTTTAGCACACTAATACTATAGTCCAGATAAAAAATAACAAATTAGTTAAATCGCACAACAATCACAAAATAACATAGAGCACATTAAAAAGAACTAATATGCATTTTTTATATGAGTTTTAACAAAAACTAAGTCGGAATACCTCGATTTAAGGTTTTTGAAAAGTTTTGGTGATTTGGAGCCGAAACGAGCAACCCACTACGAGATAACGTCTTAGCTAGGATGTGGGACCGAGAATCTATACTTTTTGTGGGACTGGTGGGCTCCACTCGAGCTTTTTTTCATTGACAATGGGGGGACCGTTGTTTTTGTTTTTTGTTTGGGGGGGGGGGGGGGAGAGTTTTTGGTTTGGCGGGGAAGGGAAGGGGACAAATTTTTATGTGGGTATAGCGCCTTTTATTAAGATGTTATAGTATAGCGTCTTAATAAAAGACGCTATACCTTCCCGCTCTTTTCAGGTTCAACTATAGCGCCTTTTAAAAGGGCGCCTTTTAAAAGGGCGTTATACCTTATCGGACAAACGGCCGTTAATGTATAGCGCTCTTTAAAAGGACGTTATATAAATTTTGGTCACTATGATTGTTTTCACACATGGTTCTTTGAGTCCAAAAGAACCACATTTTGATTCCGGACTTGTGATTGCTGCAGATCAACTTCCGCCGGAAAAAAATCCATAAATCTCCTAAACTAATATCTACATGAAATAATACAATCAACGATAAATTAATTAATCACCTCCTTATAATATTCGTATGCATCTTTTAGTATAAGCAATATTATGAGTAATGGGTACAAGCGGACCAACTGCTTTTAGTTAGAATTATTTATGCTAGTTAAAAACTTCATAAAATTACACACATATACCTATTTCTATCCAAAATAGGTATCGTTTTAGTCAAATTAATTCGGAACAAATCTACCGTTACTTCAATAAACTTTCTATGTAATTTTCTAAAGGGTTCAAAGAGAGAAAAACTTAAAATTTAATTTATTTAAATAAGTAACCCTTATAATTAGCTAGCATTTGGACACAGAGGCGAATACCACATTTAAACTTTATGGGCTCAATATTTAAGGTTTTTAACATTGAACCAATTATATTTTAAAATTATAGGTTCATATCTATTATTTTTTATAAATTTAATGAATATTTACCTATAAATTATATCACGCGTCGAAAGTTATGGGCTCAATTGAACCCATCATTTTAGCACTACATCCGCCATTGTTCGGACATAGATTCGGTTGAAACTTGAAAAACGAGTTTATGAAATTATGTTAAAAAATAATTTTTAAAAGTTAAAATTGTGTTTGGACAAAATACCCTAAACCAGTTTCTGGAAACTTGAAAAAAAATTCAAATTTATTTTCAAAAACTGATCATATCCATGACAAATATTGTTTTCAAATATTTTTTCAAAATCAAGCTACCAAAATTTATGGCCAAACGGGTTGTTAATGTTTTCGAATGATTTTTTTAATGCGTGTGTCAACGCGACACTTGATTTTCACAAGAGAAATTATATACTACTAGTTAGAATTTTAAAATAACTGATATAGCATCTCTTACCACAAAAAGTTAATGCATATCTGCAATGATTTTTTGACTTATTAACTTAAAATTGTGAATCCATTGCACCTTTATTTTGAAGGTGAACACACTTTTCTAATAGTAACTCTAAAAATTGCTTAGGGACAAGTATAAGCAAAAGCAGAGATGAGAAAGGTCATGTGACCGCAAGAATTGACAGGAAATGCAAGCCTGGTCGGTGAAGAATTCAGCATTTAGAGCCCACTCATACTCCCCACAAAGCAAATTGGAAGTTTATAAGTTTTAAATTATCGTCGAATTTATAATTTATTATATATATATATATATATAAGAAGGAGAGCTTTGGCGTAACTGATAAAGTTGTTGTCATGCGATCAGGAGGTCACGGGTTCGAGTCGTGAAAACAGTCTCTTGCAAAAATACAGGGTAAGGCTGCGTACAATAGACACTTATGGTCCGGCCCTTCTTCGAATTCCCCGCATAACGGGAGCTTAGTGCACCGGACTGCACTAAGCAAACTTTCAAAATACAAACTCTAAGCAAAAGTTATTAGAGTCAAAAATTATTAAGTTAGTCCGAACACATAATTTTTTAGCTCCGCCCCTTAATTTCTCTAGAGTCAAAAATTCTATTAAATTCATACCATACTTTACTAGGACAGGAGCATCTTAGGAAACTGTGCAAGATTTTTGGGTCACACCCTAACCCAACGGTTTTATGGGGCCTTGTCCCTACTCGATCACACCTATTTTTTGATTTTCTTATTCTTCAAAAACATTCACTTTGCTCCTTGGTCATATCAATAGATAGTATGCTACGTATATACAAGCCTACATAAGATAGAAATAATTACGTGGTCTGCGTAAGCTAACAAAGTATATCTTCAACGATGATAAATCAGATAATAAAAGAGAAATATATTAAAAGAGACACAAATATTTAACGTGATTCGGTCAGTTGATTTACATTTCCACTATATAAAAGGGAGTAACAAATATCGAAAGAATAATTCCACAAAATTCACTCAAAGAGGTAAAGAGGTTCGCGCAAGTGACCTGCTAATACTTGTTTAAAAAGCAAATCCCTAAACAAGGCTCTTAAACCCCTTAGGGATTATATTATGGATGTTACTAATTAAATGAGAAAGAAAGATTCTCAATTTATAGAAGTCCAAAACTTTTTCTTTCAAAAACAAAATTAGCCAAATATGATAGATTTTTAATTTCTTTTATAAAAAGAAAATTCAACTACGATAAATATGTTGTCCTTCCTTTGACATAAACAAAAACTAAATATAATACGAAAGTCAAAGCAAACTCCTTACAAGAACTACACCAATGTTGAAGATTATACAACTTGGATATTTTAACTCTCTTTCTCATTTGAGAAAGTCAAATAGGCAGTGTTTTTTTTTTTTGGGGGGGGGGGGAGTGTGGGGGGTTCAAAGGCGAATCAAAAGCAATTTATGTGAATTCAACTAAACTTACGGCTATCGATTCAAACTATGTCCATGTAACAAAAATTAAGATACGCACATATAACTTATTCATACTCATTCTGAACACACATGCTCTAAATCCTAAATTGGTCTCCAATTTGTCTTGGATATTTAAAGTTATTGAGAAAAAACAGTTCAAAAATACTCTTAATATGATGTGATATTATCTGCTTTGAACCAAGCCCGCACATTTTTTCTCAAAAGACTCATGCCATTAAGAGATCCCTATACCTCATATATGGGCTCCCAATATTTTCAGCTGCCAAGCGTGGGACATTATTCGCACACCCAATAATCTACCCCTTGAACTAAGTTCAACGAGGCCCATTACTATATTCAGAGGTTTTTCCCTTGAGCTAAGTTCCATGTGGCCTATTACCACAATCTACAGGTCAATTTTCGAGATTCACTGCATGCAACCCACATTGTTAGAGTATTATGGCAACCGAAGCCCGCAACTAGCTTTTTCTTGTGTGTCCGCCTCCAAGCTCGTAAGAGTGAGCAAACCGAGCTCCGCACCATTACTCTGCCATTACCATACTACTCACGTTGAACTTGCGCTCTGATACCAGTTGTAGGTTTAAACCAACCCAGAGTTACTCCTAACATTGTGTGATATTGTACGTCAGCTTTGGGTTAAGCCCGTATAATTTTTTCGAAAAGGCGTCACACATATTATACGTATGCTATCAATTTTTTAATTACTAATGTTGGACTTTGTTCGTATAACCAACAAAAGGGAAGAGACGACCATTCACAAATCGTCCAATTAGTTAAGGCTGCCAATTTTAGCTAGGAAAATTGGAAATGGAAGTCACTCCATCTACTTTTTCTTTAATTTGGTACTTGCAACATTCATGACTATTTTTCCTTCCATTAAACTATGCAAGTTGAAACAAACTAAAAAATTTCTCCCGAATATTGGCTCAATTTGGTAGGGATGTGTTGTTTAGATTGGTCATGTGAAGGAGATGTGATGAAACAAATTCCTAAATTTCTTATTCTTGTTATATCTACAAATATTAAAAATATTTGAAAACTCAAAAGTTAATTTATCACCAATGAAAATATTGCAAAAACTTTAATGAGTCCAATCATGTTTTGTATTATGAGAATTCTTTAAAGACTTTTTACAATATTATTGATATAGTTATTCAAGTTCTATAGATCAAGTTATATGGTTTCGTTTCTCCTTTATCAACATATATTTTTGTATAAATAATTAACCTTAAATTGTCGAAAGGTTGATTCAGTAGTTGAGACAATGAGTAACAACTCCTTTAATGTCTTCTCCAACTTTATTGAGCAGATTTATTCACACTTGTACTTGCGATTGCAATGGCGGACACATATTTGTCGAGGAGTCCAATCAAATCGCTTCGCTCAAGAATTATATTATATATATCGATAAAAATCTTTTTATGTATAAATTTTTGAACCCCTACGAGAGTATTTTTTGAATTTCTTAATGAAACTTGCCTCTGCTATTGCTTGTGAGCTCTTATAAACCGTTCAATAAATTAGTTAAGGTGCCAGTAAATTGATTTGAATATAACCGTCATAACAAAAGTAGCACGTAGTATAAAAATTCTTTATACTGCCCCGTAGGAGTGTCATAAAAACCGACTAAACCGACCGAATCGTACCACACTGAATCGATTTTTAGATTTATTTTAAAAAATTATAAATTTTTATATAAATCTATAACCGCACCGATAATTAGGGTATATTTTTTATTTTATAAAAATAAACCGAAAAAATATTGAACCGTACCGAATAAATTTTACGTGTGGTAAATATATTTACTATCTATATTCTAGTCATCTTTTATTTTTTTAATTTATCATCCTTTAACAGTAAAATATCTAGAGAGTTTTGTTACGTCCTATAAAAGAACATATGTTATTGAATTCTACTTCTACTGTGAATTTTACATGATATTTAAAAAAATATCGAAAATTAATCAAACCGTACCGATACCGAAGAGAAACGACATGATTGGGACAGTTTCGAAAAGTATAATTTTGATTATACATAATAGAATAACCGAAATATTAATATGATATTAATTTTATAAAATAATCGGTCAAACCGATGCGGCCTGTATATAAAAGTTAAATCCCGATACAATGGCATTATCGTAAATTCAGTGGTCCCATAAACCATATAAGAGGAAGAAGGGTGTGGGGCTTAGCCAACAATTTTCCATCTTATTCTTCTTTGCAATTTCTCTACTATTACTATTACTATCTCCTCCATTGCCATTAATTTCTCTCTTCCAAAAAATTCCCAAATTTTCAAACCCAATTAACAACGTTGTACAATTCGAATTAACAACGCTGTACCCTGTACTCTTGTTATTGTTTTTTCTTACAATCAAGTACTACTAAATATTAACTTGATCATCAATAATTGAATTTATGGAGAGTACTACCGATTCATCAACCGGTAATCCGCCGCCGCCGCCGCAGCCTCAGCTTCCGCCGGGCTTCCGCTTCCATCCGACGGACGAAGAACTCGTCGTTCATTACCTTAAGAAGAAAGCCGCGTCTGCTCCTCTTCCTGTTGATATTATTGCTGAAGTTGATCTTTATAAGTTTGATCCATGGGAACTTCCTGGTATATATTTCTTCTTCTTTAAATTTCATTTCTCAATTCTATAATAAACACAAAAAGATGTTCCATGTTTTTTTTTTTTTTTTTTNAACCGCACCGATAATTAGGGTATATTTTTTATTTTATAAAAATAAACCGAAAAAATATTGAACCGTACCGAATAAATTTTACGTGTGGTAAATATATTTACTATCTATATTCTAGTCATCTTTTATTTTTTTAATTTATCATCCTTTAACAGTAAAATATCTAGAGAGTTTTGTTACGTCCTATAAAAGAACATATGTTATTGAATTCTACTTCTACTGTGAATTTTACATGATATTTAAAAAAATATCGAAAATTAATCAAACCGTACCGATACCGAAGAGAAACGACATGATTGGGACAGTTTCGAAAAGTATAATTTTGATTATACATAATAGAATAACCGAAATATTAATATGATATTAATTTTATAAAATAATCGGTCAAACCGATGCGGCCTGTATATAAAAGTTAAATCCCGATACAATGGCATTATCGTAAATTCAGTGGTCCCATAAACCATATAAGAGGAAGAAGGGTGTGGGGCTTAGCCAACAATTTTCCATCTTATTCTTCTTTGCAATTTCTCTACTATTACTATTACTATCTCCTCCATTGCCATTAATTTCTCTCTTCCAAAAAATTCCCAAATTTTCAAACCCAATTAACAACGTTGTACAATTCGAATTAACAACGCTGTACCCTGTACTCTTGTTATTGTTTTTTCTTACAATCAAGTACTACTAAATATTAACTTGATCATCAATAATTGAATTTATGGAGAGTACTACCGATTCATCAACCGGTAATCCGCCGCCGCCGCCGCAGCCTCAGCTTCCGCCGGGCTTCCGCTTCCATCCGACGGACGAAGAACTCGTCGTTCATTACCTTAAGAAGAAAGCCGCGTCTGCTCCTCTTCCTGTTGATATTATTGCTGAAGTTGATCTTTATAAGTTTGATCCATGGGAACTTCCTGGTATATATTTCTTCTTCTTTAAATTTCATTTCTCAATTCTATAATAAACACAAAAAGATGTTCCATGTTTTTTTTTTTTTTTTTCATTCTATAGCAACTTGCCAAGGCGAAACTAGGATGATCCTTCTACTTAGTGGCGGAGTCAGAAATTTATATAAGAGGATTTAAGAAAAAAATGTTATAACTAGCATTTGAACTTGTGATCCAACAAATTTTTCAATCCCTTTTATAACTACACAACAATACAATTCTCCTTTTGTAAAAGGGATTCAACTGTTAATATATAATTAAAATTTTATTTTTGTCCTATTTTAGCACTATAATTTATTGACTAAAGGGATTCAATCCCCTTCCATACACCTCTCCCGCCCCACTTGTTCAATATTTTGAGTATGGACTTTAAATTTATACGTGAAAAAAATCTAAAAAGTAGTGTTAATATTATATTTTGGACCCATAATTTTGAAAGAACTCAGTATTGTTGAATCCGTTTAAATTTTAAATTCGCCTCTGTTAATTTATTTTGAATATTTTCGGGGTGTTTGATGCAGCTAAGGCAAATTTTGGAGAACAAGAATGGTATTTTTTCAGTCCAAGGGATCGGAAATACCCTAATGGAGCGAGGCCGAACCGAGCGGCGACGTCGGGTTACTGGAAGGCTACCGGAACCGACAAGCCGGTATTGACCGCCGGCGGAAATCAAAAAGTTGGGGTTAAAAAAGCTCTCGTCTTCTACGGCGGAAAACCACCGAAAGGAGTGAAGACTAATTGGATTATGCATGAATATAGGATTACAGAAAATAAAACCAATAACAAGCCCCCTGGTTGTGATATTGCCAACAAAAAAGGATCTTTGAGGGTCAGTATTTTTTGTCTTAATTTCATCTTGATCAGTTAATTCTATTTTCAAACTTTTACTGAATTTCTCCATTTGGCAACAAAAAAAAAAAAGTTCATTTAGAAATACTAGCCGACCCCAATTTGTTTGGAACTAATGCACAGTTGTTATTGTTGTTGTAGTCCTTGTTTCTGGGTGCCTAGGTATCCATCTTAAGCCTTTTCTCGTTTGAACCTCGCCCTTCACTTTTAAGCCATCCTAAGTATTTAGAAATACTAAAGTTCATTATTTGTAAATACTATAGTTTGTTATTGAACTTCTACATTTGAAATACGGTAAATATCAGCAAAGTTGTTTGAGAAGGATTTCAAGTGACATAATGATTTTCGCTCATAAATCTTTCTACTACATTACTTTTTTTCTCCAAATGACATTACTATCCTAATGCTACTACATGGGACCTACCCTTACGGTACGGGATCATCGGTCCTCGGTAATTTCAGAAAAAATATATATGTATATCCGTATGCATTAATTAGTCAATATTTGAGGGGCACAACTTGACTTTTAGTGTGTTGTTTGGGTTTGATTTCCACTCCAACATTTGCTCAATTTTTTATTCGATACTGAGTCCGCTTCTAACTACATGTCTTCGAAATACTCTCAACTTCAAGTTCAAGTGAATTTTCTAAAAATTCGATCAAATATTGATCAAATGCTATGCTTAATATTTCACTACCAAGTAGTGTTACTTCTTCACATATGTTTTTTCTCATACTGTACCATATATTGTATTTTTTGCAGTTAGATGATTGGGTTTTATGTCGGATTTACAAGAAAAATAATACACAAAGGCCAATAGATCATCACGAGAGGGATGATATGAATGATATGATGGGATCATCAATACCAACATGTATAGCAACCTCAATATCTCCATTTGAACAAAATATGTATGAAGGAATTATTAATAACAACACTAGCAATATGATCAACAACAACGTTGGATCCATATCGAGTAGTGTCCTCCCTCCAAAGCAGCCATTGCCTGCAGGTTTGTACTGGAACGAAGATCATAACGCGAGTTCTCCATCTGCGAAAAGGTTCTTAGCAGAGAACTCATTGGACAATGGATTAAACATGAATAATACACGACCAGATGAACAGAACAGTTTCTTGAGCCAACTTCCTCAAAATCAAGTACTGGGATCTCTTAGTGATGGAGTCGTATTTCGACAACCTTATAATCAAGTTACTGGCATGAATTGGTACTCGTAAAGATGAACAAGAACATTTGGAAGGTTGTCCTACGAAATCATCCAATCAGCCTTATATACCGAATACCATACTGAAATATATGTTAATGGATCGATCTCGTATCGTTCGACTCAAGAATTTTCACACTTTTGTAGCAGCAAAGCAGATTATGATAATCTACAGTTTTTTGGTAAGGTTGTAGATGCTTAGTTTAATTAACTTACCATACATCTTTCGGTAAGTTTGTGAATACATAGAGATGCTAATTAAGAATGAAATGTTGTAATCTTGCATGTATAGAATTAGAACATATATAGAAGTTTAATTTACATAAATTTCAGCTCCCCTTTTCTTTTTTGAGTTGATGTTACGTGCACTGGCAATGTATAGGTTTTTAAACTATTATGTCAAGGTAACATACAACTTGATATGATATGTTGAAGAGTTACTTGCTATAATTAATCAGTTGAATTGCATTGAGTTTGCAACGAAATTAAATCTTTTTAAGTTTCATTACAGATTAAATGATAAAGCCGATACTAGTAACTAGGTTAGATTGTTAGTTTTGATAATGGAGCTAACCTTTAATTTTTTTTATATCTTTTTTGGTGTCAAAGAGCAAAGGATTGGCTTTCCACCTGCAAAAGTATATGGCAATACCGAGCAATTACCATATATAGTTCAAAAGAAGAGCAAAGCTACTAATTTAGGGTTAAAAAAAAAATAAGAAGCTTTAGTTGTGGGAAACTGTGTGAAAAGTGGCATATATTAGAAAGCGATCACATATTGAGTTTAAGTTATATACATCGTCAATATAAAAAATTATGTATCAGAATTTACCTATTGTAATAGATAATTAATTTTATTCTCAAAATTACAAGTCTCGCATTTTTCAAAATAAACTTGTAAATATTATTTGAATTCTTTAAGCTGACGATGTCATAGCATAAATGACGCCATTAATGAAATCATTTGTTGGAGGAAACTACGCAATGTATAAAGTACGTTGTCTTCCACTTATTAGAGTAGTAATAATCTTTGCTCCTTTTTTTTATTAACCTCTTTTATGAGACAAGTCTTAGTCTACTTTACAACAAAAGGCTACAAAAAAGATTTAAAAAGAGGGTGGGAATTAGGAGATGAATCTTTTTTGTTATTGATTAGACTCAAACTATGTGTATATAATACATAAGGCGATAGTATTCTTTTTTGAATGGACTAAAAAAACTAGTATAATACATAAATTAATGAAGGGAGTAATATAAAAGGGAGTTAGTTGCACTAAACTCCCACTATGCACAGAGTCTGGGGAAGAGTCGAATCACAAGGGTCTATTGTACGCGATTTTACCCTGCATTTATGCAAGAAACTGTTTCCACGACTCGAACCCCGTGACCTCCTGGTCGTATGACAGTAACTTCACTGGTTACACCAAGGCTCACTTACTAAAAAGGGAGTACTATGAATTAAAAATGTATCTTAATTAGACTTAATTAAGCTTAATTAAGTGGAGTGTGGATGTCATTTTCTTGGATTAATAAGATGTCATAGGTCTCACAAAAGTTGACAACAAAGGGCTACCTCACAATTAGCTTTCTTTCTTTGCTGACTTTAGGGACCATCATGCTCTCAGCAAAGGGAATCACTATCTTAATTAAAACCAGAAATTTTATTAATTATTAATTATCGTTTAATTGCATTTCCTTTCAAGGGAAACATTACAAAGCTACTTTATTAAGATTTCATTTCGTTGCTGCTTGTTTTAGGAACACATAATGCAAGGGTGAATATATGCATGTATTAGAATCTTGCATGCGTCCACCTCGTTACAAAATTGACAATACGAAATTAGATTTAGGATTTAAAGTTTAGGAGTTTTTACATTGACCCCAAGTTAATATACAATAATAATTATATTCATAATAAAATATTTATAAATGTTTAATAATTTTCTTATTTCATCTATATGGTCTGACAAAACCTACCGGGTTTGCATGAACCCATACGTTACAAGCTAGATCTGCCTTTGGAGAGACACAAGGACGAAGCTAGCTCTTCGCCTACGGGCTCGGCCGAGCCTAGTAGCTTTTGTTCAAATCCTATATTTGTCTTAAAAATTTATTAAATATAAATAAATTATTAATTTAGAACTTAGTAACTTAAAAGGACCAAAATCTCGAACTCATACACATATAAACACACACATGTCATAAACAAAGTAACTTTGAGTACACATGGCATAAACAAAGTATTTGATATTTATGTTTCAACATACTCCCCCCAACACACAAACACACACAAAAAAATATATATATATATATATAGATACATGCATACATCCATGTTATACAATTTACGTATTTCCGAACGCATTTTCTAAATTTATCTTTTTTAAACAATTTAACCAATCAATACTATCCGCATTTTATACTTGAAAATGTGTATACTACCCATATTCAGGGGCGGACTCACGTAGGATCAAGAAAAATGGATTTAATTGCAGCAGCTTCGCCGCAAAATTCTGTTGTTTATAGTATTATATTATTTATTGTTTGTAGATGATAACTTAAAAAGTTACTGTACTTGTATGTGCAGATTTGTGTATTTATTGTTTGTTTTATTTATTTTAACACTTCTGTACATTATAAATGTTGTGTTTTTCTCCTTTTTCGTGATTACGTGACAGAAATTTTATGATGTTCTTGAAAAATTATGTTGTTTTGTCTAACTTTTTTTTTTTTGAGGGGGGGGGGGGGAGGGGG
>AWOL01S0005843.1:0-11747 GCA_000715115.1 Nicotiana otophora
AGTCATGGGCTACTGGACTCCTAAAGTGGGGCGGACCATCGTGAGGCTGGTTTCACAGAGCAACGAACAGTCCCTGCTCTTTGTAGTGGAAGGATAACGGGCTGGTATCTTCCAAGCCCAACAAATGCCTGATGGTCTACTCCAATTAAACCACCACATTTTGTCTTATGTTCCAATATCCTAAAGTACGCCTTGTATATACTCTCTTTCTTCGCATGTTGGAAGTCTAACATCATAAATTATTTTATGTCTCATTGGACGGGGATTGGTGGGCTGATATCTCGCCTACCCTGTCCAAGCACATAGTTGGGTGATATGGCCCAAGAGAAGGCATGTGCTATTGGACTCTTAAAGTGGGGTGGACCAGCATGAGGCTGGTTGCACAGAGCAACGAACAGTCCCTACTCTGTATAGTGGTAGGATAATGGGCTGGTGTCTTCCAAGCCCAACAAATTCCTGATGGTCTGCTCCAATTAAACCACCATTTCGTATCTTATTTTCTAATATCCTGAAGTACGCCTCGTATATACTATCTTAGTTTGCATGTTAGAAGTCTAACATCATAAATTATTCTATGTGTCATCGGACAGGGATTGGTGGGCAGATATTTGGCCTGCTCTGTCCAAGTACTTAATTGGGTCATGTGGCCCAAACGAAGGCATGGGGTACTGGTCTCCTAAAGTGGGGAGGACCAGTGTGAGGCTAGTTTCACTGAGCAACGAACAGTCCCCGCTAGGTGCTGTAGAAAGATAACGGGCTGGTGTCTTCCAAGCCCAACAAATGCCTGATGGTCTACACCAATTAAACCTCCTATTTTTGTCTTATTTTCGAATATCCTAAAGTAAGCCTTGTATATACTCTCTTACTTCGCATGTTAGAAGTCTAACATCATAAATTATTCTATGTCTCAGCGGACAGAGATTGGTGGGCTGATATCTGGCTTGCCCTGTCCAAGCACATAGTTGGGTCATATGGCCCAAGAGAAGGCATGGGCTACTGGACTCCGAAAGTGGGGTGAACCAGCGTGAGGCTTGTTTCATAGAGCAACAAATAGTCCCCACTCTGTGTAATTGAAGGATAACGGGATGGTGTATTCCAAGCCCAACAAAGGCCTGATGGTCTGCTCCAATTAAACCACCACATTTTGTCTTATTTTTTAATTTCCTGAAATAGGCGTTGTATATACTCTGTTACTTCACATTTTAGAAGTCTAACATCATAAATTATTATATATCTCATCGAACAGGGATTGACGGGCTTATATCTGTCCTTCTCTGTCCAAGCACAGAGTTAGGTCATACGGCCCAATAGAAGGCATGGGCTACGGGACTCCTAAAGTGGGCCGGACCAGCGTGAGGCTGGTTTCATAGAGCAACAAACAATCCTCGCTCTGCGCAGTGGAAGGATAACGGGCTCGAGTCTTCCAAGCCCAGCAAATGCCTGATGATCTGCTCCAATTAAACCACCACATTTTGTCTTATGTTCGAATATCCTAAAGTACGCCTTGTATATACTCTTATACTTCGCATGTTAGAAGTCTAACATCATAAATTATTCTATGTCTCATCGGAAAGGGATTGGTGGGCTGATATCTGGCCTGCCCTGTCCAAGCACATAGTTGGGTCATATGGCCAAAGAGAAAGCATGGGCTATTGGACTCCTTAAGTGATGCGGACCAGCGTGAGGCTGGTTTCACAGAGCAACAAATAGTCCCCGCTCTGTGCAGTGGAAGGATAACGGGATGGTGTCTTCCAAGCCTATCAAATGCCTGATGGTCTTCTCCAATTAAACCTTCACTTTTAGTCTTATTTTCGAATATACTAAAGTAAGCCTTGTATATCCTCTCTTACTATGCATGTTAGAAGTCTAACATCATATATTATTCTATGTCTCATCGGACAGGGATTGTTGGGCTGATATCTGGCCTGCCCTGTCCAAGCACATAGTTAGGTCATATGGCAAGGCATGGGCTACCGGACTCCTAAAGTGGGCCAGCCTAGCGTGAGGCGGGTTTCACAGAGCAACGAACTGTCCCCGCTCTGTGCAGTGGAAGGATAACGGGATGGTATCCTCCAAGCCCAACAAATGCCTGATGGTCTGCTCCAATTAAACCACCACATTTTGTCTTATGTTTGAATATCCTAAAGTACGCCTTGTATATACTCTCTTACTTCGCATGTTAGAAGTCTAACATCATAAATCATTCTATGTCTCATCGGACAGGGATTGGTGGGCTGATATCTGGCCTGCCCTGTCCAAGCACATAGTTGGGTCATATGGTCCAAGAGAAGGCATGGGCTACTGGACTCCTAAAGTGGGGCGGACCAGCGTGAGGCTAGTTTCACAGAGCAACAAACAGTCCCCGCTCTGTGCAGTGGAAGGATAACGGGATGGTTTCTTCCAAGCCCAACAAATGCCTGATGGTCTATTGCAATTAAACCACCACGTTTTGTCTTATTTTCGAATTTCCAAAAGTACGCCTTGTATATACTCTGTTACGTTGCATTTTAGAAGTCTAACATCATAAATCATTATATGTCTTATCGAACAAGGATTGACGGGTTTATATTTGTCCAAGCACAGAGTTAGGTCATATGGCCCAATAGAAGGCATGGGCTACTGGACTCCTAATGTGGGGCGGACCAGTGTGAGGCTGGTTTCATAGAGCAGCAAACTGTCCCTGCTCTGTGTTGTGGAAGGATAACGGGCTGGTATCTTCCAAGCCCAACAAATGCCTGATGGTCTACTCAAATTAAACCACCACATTTTGTCTTATGTTCGAATATCCTAAAGTACGCCTTGTATATACTTACTTACTTCGCATGTTAGAAGTCTAACATAATAAATTATTCTCTGTCTCATTGGATAGGGATTGGTGGGCTGGTATCTAGCCTGCTCTGTCCAAGCACAGAGTTGGTTCATGTGGACCAAGCGAAGGCATGTGCTACTGGACTCTTAAAGTGGGGCGGACCAGTGTGAGGCTGGTTGCAAAGAGCAATAAATAGTCCCCGCTCTGTGCAGTTGTAGGATAAAGGGCTGGTGTCTTCCAAGCCCAACAAATGCCTGATGGTCTGCTCCAATTAAACCACCATTTTTTATGTTATTTTCGAAAATCCTAAAGTTCGCCTTGTATATACTCTCTTAGTTCGCATGTTAGAAGTCTAACATCATAAATTATTCTATGTCTCATCGGACAGGGACTGGTGGGCTGCTATTTGGCCTGCTCTTTCCAAGTACATAATTGGGTCATGTGGCCCAAGAGAAGGCGTGGGATACTCCTAAAGTGGGGCAGACCAGCGTGAGGCTGGTTTCACTGAGCAACGAACAGTCCCCACTATGTGTAGTGGAAAGATAACAGGCTGGTGTCTTCCAAGCCCAACAAATGCCTGATGGTCTACACCAATTAAACATCCTCTTTTTGTCTTATTTTCGAATATCCTAAAGTAAGCCTTGTATATACTCTCTTACTTCGCATGTTAGAAGTCTAACATCATAAATTATTCTATGTCTCATCGGACAGGGATTGGTGGGCTAATATTTGGTATGCTCTGTCCAAGTACATAATTGGGTCATGTGGCCCAAGCGAAGGCATGGGATACTGGACTCCTAAAGTGAGGCGGACCAGTGTGAGGCTGGCTTCATAGAGCAACGAATAGTCCCCACTCTGTGCAGTGGAAGCATAACGGGCCGGTGTGTTCCAAGCCTAACAAATTCCTCATGGTCTACTCAAATTAAACCACCATTTTTTGTCTTATTTTCAAATATCCTAAAGTACGCCTTGTATATACTCTCTTACTTCGCATGTTAGAAGTCTAACATCATAAATTATTCTATGTCTCATCGGACAGGGATTGGTTGGCTGATATCTGGCTTGCCATGTCCAAGCACATAGTTGGGTCATATGGCCCAAGAGAAGGCATGGACTACTGGACTCCTAATGTGGGTGGACCAGCGTGCGGCTGGTTTCACAGAGCAACAAACATTCCCCACTCTGTGCAGTGGAAGGATAACGGGATGGTGTCTTCCAAGCCCAACAAACGCTTGATGGTCTGCTCCAATTAAACCACCACGTTTTGTCTTACTTTGGAATTTCCTAAAATACGCCTTGTATATACTCTGTTACTTCGCATTTTAGAAGTCTAACATCATAAATTATTATATATCTCATCGAACAGGGATTGACGGGCTTATATTTGTCCTTCTCTGTCCAAGCATGGAGTTATGTCATATTGCCCAATAGAAGGCATGGGCTACTGGACTCCTAAAGTTGGCCGAACCAGCGTGAAACTTGTTTCACAGAGCAACGAACAGTCCCCGCTCTATGCCGTGGAAGGATAACGGGATGGTGTCTTCCAAGCCCAACAAATGCTTGATGGTCTGCTCCAATTAAACCACCACGTTTTGTCTTACTTTGGAATTTCCTAAAATACGCCTTGTATATACTCTATTACTTCGCATTTTAGAAGTCTAACATCATAAATTATTATATATCTCATCGAACAGGGATTGACGGGCTTATATTTGTCCTTCTCAGTCCAAGCATGGAGTTATGTCATATGGCCCAATAGAAGGCATGGGCTACTGGACTCCTAAAGTTGGTCGGACCAGCGTGAAACTTGTTTCATAGAGCAACGAACAGTCCCCGCTCTGTGCAGTGGAAGGATAACGGGTTGGTATCTTCCTCGCCCAGCAAATGCGTGATGGTCTGCCACAATTAAACCAAAAACATTTTTTCTAATTTTGGAATATCCTATAGTACGCCTTGTATATACTCTCTTACTTCGCATGTTAGAAGTCTAATATCATAAATTATTCTATGTCTCATCGAACAGAGAATGGTGGGTTGATAGCTGGCCTGCTCTGTCCAAGCACAGAGTTGCGTCATGTGGCCAAAGCGAAGGGATGGGCTACTGGACTCCTAACGTGGGGCGGACCAGCGTGAGGCTGGTTTCACAAAGCAACGAATAGTCCGCGCTCTGTGCAGCGGAAGGATACCGGGCTGGTGTCTTCCAATCCCAACAAATGCCTAATGGTCTTCTCCAATTAAACCACCACTTTTTGTCTTATTTTCGAATATCCTAAAGTACGCCTTGTATATACTCTCTTACATCACATTATAGAAGTCTAACATCATAAATTATTCTATGTCTCATCGGATAGGGATTGGTGGGCTGATATCTGGCATGCTCTGTCCAAGCATAGACATGGGCTACTGGACTCCTAAAGTGGAGCGGACTAGTTTGAGGCTGGTTTCACAGAGCAAAGTATTGTCCCCGCTATGTGCAGTGGAAGGATAAAGGGCTGGTGTCTTCCAAGCCCGACAAATGCCTCATGGTCTGCTCCAATTAGACCACCACTTTTTGTCTGAATTTCGAATATCCTAAAGTACGCCTTGTATATACTCTATAACTCATGTTAGAAGTCTAACATCATAAATTATTCTATGTCTCATCTAACAGGGATTGGTGGGCTGATATCTGGCCTGCTCTGTCCAAGCACGGAGTTGGGTCATGTGGCTCAACCGAAGGGCTGGGCCCTTGGACTCGTTAACTGGGGTGGACCCGTGTGAGGCTGGTTTCACAGAGCAACGAACAGTCCCCGCTCTATGTAATGGAAGGATAACAGGCTGAAGTCTTCCAATCCCAACAAATGCCTCATGGTCTGCTCCAATTAAACCACCACTTTTTGTCTTATTTTTGAATATTCTAAAGTACGCCTTGTATATACTCTCTTACTTCGCATGTTTAAAGTCTAACATCATAAATTATTCTATGTCTCATCGGTCAGGGATTAGCGGGCGGATATCTGCCCTGCTATGTCAATGCATAGAGTTGGGTCATGTGGCCCAAGCTAAGGCATGGGCTACTGGACTCCTAAATTGGGGCAGACCAGCGTGAGGCTTGTTTCACAGAGCAACAAACAGTCCCTGCTCTGTGTAGTGTAAGGAAAGCGGTCTGGTGTCTTCCCACCCCAATATTTGCCTAATGGTCTGCTCCAATTAAACCACAAACGTTTTGTCTTATTTTTTATTATCCTAAAGTACGCATATTAAATACTCTCTTACTTTGCATGTTAGAAGTCTAACATCATAAATCATTCTATGTTTCATCAGATAAAGAATGGTGGGCTGATATCTAGCCTGCTCTATCCAAGCACAGAGTTGGTTCAAGTGGCCCAAGCGAAGGCATGGTTTAAATCATAAATTTTTCAATGTCTCATCAGACAGAGAATGGTGGGATTATATCTCGCCTGCTCTGTCCAGGAACAAGGTTGGGTCATGTGGCCCAACTGAAGGCATGAGCTACTAGACTCCAAAAGTGGAGTAGAAAAGCGTGAGGCAAATTTCACAGAGCAACAAACAGTCCCCGTTCTGTGTAGTGGAATGATAATGGGCTGGTGTTTTCCAAGCCCAAAAAATGCATGATGGTCTACTCTAATTAAACCACAAGCGTTTTGTCTTATTTTTAAATATCCTAAAGTACGCCTTGTAAATACTCTCTTACTTCGCATGTTGGAAGTCTAACATCATAAATTATTCTATGTCTCATCGGACAGAGAATGGTGGGCTAATATCTAGCCTGCTCTGTCCCAGCACAGAGTTGGTTCATGTGGCCCAAGCAAAGGCATGGGCTACTGGACTCCTAAAGCGGAGCGGAACAGTGTGAGGCTGGTTTCAGAGAGCAAAGAACAGTGCCAGCTCTGTGCAGTGGAAGGATAACGTGCTGGTGTCTTCCAAGTCCAACAATTTCCTGATGGTCTGCTCCAATTAAACCACCACTTTTTGACTTATTTTTGAATTTCCTAAAGTACCCCTTGTATATACTCTCTTACTCATTTTAGAAGTCTAATATCATAAATTATTCTATGTCTCATCGGACAGAAATTAATAGGCCGATATCTGGCATGCTCTGTCCAAACACAGGGTTGGGTCATGTGGCCCAAGCGAAGGCATGGGCTACTGGGCTCCAAAGGTAGAGCAAAAAAGCGTGAGGCAAGTTTCACAAAGCAAAGAACAGTCCTCGCTCTGTGCAGTGGAAGGATAATGGGCTGGTGTCTTCCAATCCCAACAAATGCATGATGGTCTACTCCAATTAAAACACAAACATTTTGTCTTATTTTCAAATATCCTAAAGTACGCCTTTTAAATACTCTCTTACTTCGCATGTTGGAAGTCTAACATCATAAATTATTCTATGTCTCATCGGACAGAGAATGGTGGGCTGATATCTAGCCTACTCTGTCCAAGCACAGAGTTGGTTCATGTGGCCTAAGCGAAGGCATGGGCTACTCAACGCCTAAAGCGGAGCGGACCAGTGTGAAGCTGGTTTCACAGAGCAAAGAACAGTCCCCGCTCTGTGCAGTGGAAGGATAACGTGTTGGTATCTTCCAAGCCCAACAAATGCCTGATGGTCTGCTCCAATTAAACCACCACTTTTTGTCTTATTTTTGAATATCCGAAAGTACCCCTTGTATATACTCTCTTACTCATTTTAGAAGTCTAACATCATAAATTATTCTATGTCTCATCGGACAGGGATTAATAGGCTGATATCCGGCATGTTCTGTCCAAGCACAGGGTTGGGTCATGTGGCCCAAGTGAATGTATGGGCTATTGGACTCCTAAAGTGGGGCGGACCTGCATGAGGCTGGTTTCACAGAGCAACGAACAGTCCTCGCTCTGTGCAGTGGAAGGATAACGTGCTGGTGTCTTCCAAGCCCAACAAAAGCCTCATGTTCTACTCCAATTAAACCACCACTTTTTGTCTTATTTTCAAATATCCTAAAGTACGCGTTGTATATACTCTCTTACTTCATAGGTTAGAAGTCTAACATCATAAATTATTCTATGTCTCATCGGATAGGGATTGGTGGGCTTATATCTGGCCTGATCTTTCCAAGCATAGAGTTGGGTCATGTGGCCCAAGCGAAGGCATGGGCTACTGGACTCCTAAAGTGGGGCGGACCAGCGTGAGGCTGGTTTCACATAGCAACGAACAGTCCCCACTCTGTGCAGTGGAAGGATAACGGGCTGGTGTCTTCCAAGCCCAACAAATGCTTGATAGTCTGCTCCAATTAAACCACCACTTTTTGTCTTATTTTCGAATATCCTAAAGTACCCCTTGTATATACTATGTTACTCATTTTAGAAGTCTAATATCATAAATTATTCTATGTCTCATCGGATAGGGATTAGTGGGATGATATCTAGCTTGCTCTATCCAAGCGTAGAGTTGGGTCATGTGGCCCAACCGAAGGCACAGTCTACTAGACTCCTAAAGTGGAGAGGACCGGCATGAGGCTTGTTTCAAAGAGAAACGAACGGTCCCCGCTCTATGAAGATGAAGGATAACAGGATGATGTCTTCCAAGCCCAACAAATGCATAATAGTCTGCTCCAATTAAACCACAAATGTTTTGTCTTATTTTCGAATATCCTAAAGTACGCCTTGTAAATACTCTCTTACTTCGCATGTTGGAAGTCTAACATCATAAATTATTCTATGTATCATCGGACAGAGAATGGTGGACCGATATCTGGCCTGCTCTGTCCAAGCACAGAGTTGGTTCATGTGGCCCAAGAGAAGGCATGGGCTACTAGACACCTAAAGTGGGGCGGACCAGCATGAGGCTGGTTTCACAGAGCAACGAACAGTCCCCGCTCTGTGTAGTGGAAGGTTAATAGGCTGGTGTCTTCCAGGCCCAACAAATGCCTCATGGTCAGCTCCAATTAAACCACAACTCTTTGTCTTATTTTTGAATATCCTAGAGTACGACTTGTATATACTCTCTTACATCGCATGTTAGAAGTCTAACATCATAAATTATTCTATGTCTCATCGGATAGGGATTGGTGGGATGATATCTGGCCTGCTCTGTCCAAGCACAGAGTTTGGTCATGTGGCCCAAGCGAAGGGATGGGCTACTGGACTCCTAACGTGGGGCGGACAAGCGTGAGGCTGGTTTCACAGAGCAACGAATAGTTCGCGCTCTGTGCAGTGGAAGGATACCGGGCTGGTGTCTTCCAATCCCAATAAATGCCGAATGGTCTTCTCCAATTAAACCACCACTTTTTGTCTTATTTTCGAATATCCTAAAGTACGCCTTATATATACTCTCTTACATCACATGTTAGAAGTCTAACATCATAAATTATTCTCTGTCTCATCGGATAGGGATTGGTGGGCTGATATCTGGTATGCTCTGTCCAAGCACAGAGTTGGGTTATGCGGCTCAAGCAAAGACATGGGCTACTGGACTCCTAAAGTGGAGCGGACCAATTTGAGGCTGGTTTCACAGAGCAAAGAATTGTCCCCGCTGTGTGCAGTGGATGGATAACGGGCTGGTGTCTTCCAAGCCCAACAAATGCCTCACGGTCACCTCCAAGTAAACCACAACTCTTTGTCTTATTTTCGAATATCCTAGAGTACGCCTTGTATATACTCTCTTACATCGCATGGTAGAAGTCTAACATCATAAATTATTCTATGTCTCATCGGACAGGGATTGGTGGGCTGATATCTGGCCTGCTCTGTCCAAGCACAGAATTGGGTCATGTGGCTCAACCGAAGGCATGGGCTACTAGACTGCTTAACTGGGGCGGACCATCGTGAGGCTAGTTTAACAGAGCAACGAAAAGTCCCCGCTCTGTGCTGTGGAAGGATAACGTGCTCGTGTCTTCCAAGCCCAACAAAAGCCTCATGGTCTGCTCCAATTAAACCACCACTTTTTCTCTTATTTTCGAATTTCCTAAAGTACGCCTTGTATATACTTTGTTACTTCGTATGTTAGAAGTCCAACATCATAAATTATTCTTTGTCTCATCGGATAGCGATTGGTGGCCTGATATCTGGTCTACTCTGTCCAAGCACAGAGTTGGGTCATGTGGCCCAAGCTAAGGAATGGGCTACTGGACTCACAAAGTGGAGCGGAAAAGCCTGAGGCTGGTTTCACAGAGCAAAGAACAGTCCCCGCTGTGTGCAGTGGAAGGATAATGGGCTGGTGACTTCCAAGCCCAAAAAATGCCTGATGGTCTGCTCCAATTAAACAACAAACATTTTTTCTAATTTTCGAATATCATAAAGTACGCCTTGTAAATACTCTCTTACTTTGCATATTAGAAGTCAAACATCATAAATTATTCAATGTCCCATAGGACAAAAAATGGTGGGCTGATATCTGGCATGCCCTGTCCAAGCACATAGTTAGGTCATATGGCCCAAGCGAAGGCATGGGCTACTGGACTCCTAAAGTGGGGCGGACCAGTGTGAGGCTGGTTTCACAAAGTAATGAATAGTCCTCGCTCTGCGCAGTGGAAGGATAATGGGCTGGTGTCTTCCAAGGCCAACAAATTCCTCATGGTCTGCTCCAATTAAACCACCACTTTTTGTCTTATTTTCGAATATCCTAAAGTACGCCTTGTATATACTCTCTTACTCATGTTAGAAATCTAACATTATAAATTACTGTATGCTCATCGGACAGGGATTGGTGGGCTGATATCTGGCCTTCTCTGTCCAAGCATAGAGTTTGGTCATGTGGCCCAAGCAAAGGCATGGGCTACTGAACTCCTAAAGTGGAGCGGACCAGCGTGAGGCTGGTTTCACAGAGCAAAGAGTAGTCCCCGCTCTGTGCAGTGGAAGGATAATGGGCTGGTGTCTTCCATGCCCAGCAAATGCCTGATGGTCTGCTCAAATTAAACCACAAAATATTTTTCTAATTTTTAAATATTCTAAAGTACGCCTTGTATATACTCTCTTACTTAGCATGTTACAAGTCTAATATCATAAATTATTCTATGTCTAATCGAACAGAGAATGGATGGCTGATATCTGGCATGGTCTATCCAAGCACAGGGTTGCGTCATGTGGCCCAAGCGAAGGGATGGGCTACTGGACTCCTAAAGTGGGGCAGACCAGTGTGAGGCTAGTTTCATAGTGTAACGAACAGGCCACGCTCTGTGCAGTGGAAGGATAACGGGCTGGTGTCTTCCAAGCCCAACTAATGCCTGATTGTCTGCTCCAATTAAAACATCACTTTTTGTCTTATTTTCTAATATACTAAAGTACACCTTGTATATATACTCTCTTACATCATATGTTAGAAGTCTAACATCATACATTATTCTATGTCTTATCGGATAGGGATTGGTGGGATGATAATTTGCCTGCTCTGTCCAAGCACAGAGTTGGGTCATGTAGCCCAACTGAAGGCATGGGCTACTAGACTCTTAAAGTGGGGCGAACCAGCGTGAGGCTGGTTTCACAGAGCAACGAACAGTCCTCGCTCTGTGCAGTGGAAGGATAACGTGCTGGTGACTTCCAAGCCCAACAAAAGCCTTTTGTTCTACTCCAATTAAACCACCACTTTTTGTCTTATTTTCAAATATCCTAAAGTACGCGTTGTATATACTCTCTTACTTCGTAGGTTAGAAGTCTAACATCATAAATTATTCTATGTCTCATCGGATAGGGATTGGTGGGCTGATATATGGTCTGCTCTGTCCAAGCACAGAGTTGGGTCATGTGGCCCAAGCGAAGGAATGGGCTACTGGACTCAAAAAGTGGAGCGGAAAAGCGTGACGCTGGTTTCACAAAGCAAAGAATAGTCCCCGCTCTTTGCATTGGAAGGATAACGGGATGGTGTCTTCCAAGCCCAACAAATGTCTGATGGTCGTCTCCAATTAAACTGCAAACGTTTTGTCTTATTTTCGAATATCCTAAAGTACGCCTTGTATATACTCTCTTACAT
>AWOL01S0005844.1:0-18240 GCA_000715115.1 Nicotiana otophora
GCTCCAATTAAACCACCACTTTTTGTCTTATTTTCGAATATCCTAAAGTACGCCTTGTAAATACTCTCTTACTTCACATGTTAGAAGTCTAACATCATAAATTCTTCTATGTCTCATCGTACAGGGAATGGTGGACTGATATCTGGCCTGCTCTATCCAAGCACAGAGTTGGGTCATGCGGCCCAAGCGAAGGCATGGGCTACTGGACTCCTAAAGTGGGGTGGACTAGCGTGAGGCTGGTGTCACAGAGCCACAAACAGTCCCCGCTCCATGCAGTGGAAGGATAACAGGTTGGTGTATTAATAACCCAACAAATGCCTGATGGTCTGCTCCAATTAAACCATCACTTTTTTGTCTTATTTTCGAATATCCTAAAGTATGCCTTATATATACTCTCGTAATTCGAATGTTAGAAGTGTAACATCATAAATTATACTATGTCTCATCGGATAGGGATTGGTGGGCAGATATCTGGCCTACTCTGTCCAAACACAGAGTTGGGTCATGTGGCCCAACCGAAGGCATGGGATACTGGACTCCTAAAGTGGAGCGGACCGGCGTGAGGCTGGTTTCACAGAGCAATGAACAGTCCCTGCTCCATGCAGTGGAAGGATAACGGGCTGGTGTCTTCCAAGCCCAGCAAATGCCTGATTGTCTGCTCCAATTAAAACCCAAACATTTTTTCTAATTTTCGAATATCCTAAAGTACGCCTTGTGTATACTCTCTTATTGGACAGAGAATGGTGGGATGATATCTGGCATGCTCTGTCCAAGCACAGAGTTGCATCATGTGGCCCAAGCAAAGGGATGGGCTACTGGACTCCTAAAGTGGGGCGGACCAGCATGAGGATGGTTTCACAAATTAACAAACAGTCCCCGCTATGTGCACTGGAAGGATAACGGGCTGGTGTCTTCCAAGCCCAACAAATGCCTCATGGTCTGCTCCAATTAAACCACCGCTTTTTGTCTTATTTTCGAATCTCTAAAAGTATGCCTTTTATATACTCTCTTACATAATATCTTAGAAGTCGAACATCATAAATTATTCTCTCTCTCATAGGATAGGGATTGGTGGGCTGTTATCTGTCCTACTCTGTCCAAGCACAGAGTTGGTTCATGTGGCCCAATGAAGGCATGGGCTATTAGACTCCTAAAGTGGGGCAGACCAGCGTGAGGCTTGTTTCACAGAGCAACGAACAATCCCCACTCAGTGCAGTGGAAGGATAACGTGCTGGTGTCTTCCAAGCCCAATAAATGCCTATTGGTATGCTCCAAGAAAACCACCACTCTTTGTCTTCTTTTCAAATATCCTAAAGTATGCCTTGTATATAATCTCTTACTCATTTTAGAAATCAAACATCATAAATTATTCTATGCTCATCGAATAGGGATTGGTGGGCTAATATCTGGCCTGCTCTGTCCAAGCACAAAGTTGCATCATGTGGCCCAAGAGAAGGGATGGGCTACTGGACTCCTAAAGTGGGGCGGACCTGCATGGGGCTAGTTTCACAGAGCAATGAATAGTCCCCGCTATATGTAGTGGAAGGATAACGGGCTAGTGTCTTCCAAGCCCAACAAATGCCTCATGGTCTGCTCCAATTAAACCACCACTTTTTGTCTTCTTTTCGAATATCTAAAAGTATGCCTTGTATATACTCTCTTACTCATGTTAGAAATCAAACATCATAAAATATTCTATGTCTAATCGGACAGAGAATGGTGGGCTGATATCTGGCTTGCTCCGTCCTAGCACAGAGTTGCGTCATGTGGCCCAAGCGAAGCGATAGGCTACTGGACCCCTAAAGTTGGGCGGACCAGCATAAGGCAACTTTCACAGTGCAACGAACTGTCCCCGCTCTATGCAGTGGAAGGATAACGGACTGGTATCTTCCAATCCCAATAAATGCCCTAACGGTCTGCTTCAATTAAACCACCACTTTTTGTATTATTTTCGAATATCTAAAAGTACGCCTTGTATATACTCTCTCACATCACATGTTAGAAGTCTAACAGCATAAATTATTCTATGTCTCATCGGATAGGGATTGGTGGGCTGATATCTGGCCTGCTTTATCGAAGCACAGAGTTGGATCATATGGCCCAAGCGAAGGCATGGGCTACTGGACTCCAAAAGTGGAGCGGAAAAGCATGAGGCTGGTTTCACAGAGCAAAGAACAGTCCCCGCTCTATGAAGTGGAAGGATAACGGGCTGGTGTCTTCCAAGCCCAACAAATGACTGACGGCCTACTCCAATTAAACCACAAACTTTTTGTCACATTTTCAAATCCTATAGTACGCCATGTAAATACTCTCTTACTTCGCATGTTAGAAGTCTACCATCATAAATTATTCTATGTCTCATCAGACAAAGAATGGTGGGCTGATATCTGGCCTCCTCCGTCCAAGAACAGAGTAGGTTCATGTTGCCCAAGCGAAGGCATGGGCTACTAGACTCCTAAAGTGGGGTAGACTAGCGTGAGGCTGGTTTCACAGAGCAACAAACAGTCCCCGCTCTGTGCAGTGGAAGGATATCGGGCCGGTGCCTTCCAAGCACAACCAATTCCTCATGGTTTACTCCAATTAAACCACCACTTTTTGTCTTATTTTGAAATATCCTAAAGTACGCCTTGTATATACTCTCTTACTCATTTTAGAAGTCTAACATCATAAATTATTCTATGTCTCATCGGACAGGGATTAGTGGGTTGATAAGTGGCCTGTTATATCCAAGCACAGAGTTGGGTCATGTGGCCCAACGAAGGCATGGGCTATTAGAATCCTAAAGTGGGGCGGACCAGCGTGAGGCTTGTTTCACAGAGCAACGAACAGTCCCCACTCAGTGCAGTGGAAGGATAACGTGCTGGTGTCTTCCAAGCCCAATAAATGCCTGATGGTCTGCTCCAAGTAAACCACCACTCTCTGTCTTATTTTCGAATATCCTAAAGTATGCCTTGTATATACTCTCTTACTCATTTTAGAAATCTAACATCATAAATTATTCTATGCTCATCGGACAGGGATTGGTGGGCTGATATATGGCCTGCTCTGTCCAAGCACAGAGTTGCGTCATGTGGCACAAGCGAAGGGATGGGCTACTGGACTACAAAAGAAGGGCGGACCAACGTGAGGCTGGTTTCACAGAGCAACAAACAGACCCCGCTCTGTGCAGTGGAAGGATAATGGGTTGGTGTCTTCCAAGACCAACAAATGCCTCATGGTATGCTCAGTTTAAACCACAAACCTTTTGTCTTATTTTCGAATATCCTAAAGTACGCCTTGTATATACTCTCTTACTTCTCATATTAAAAGTCTTACATCATAAATTATTCTATGTCTCATCGGACAGGGAATGGTGGGCTGATATCTGGCATGTTCTATCCTAGCACATAGTTGCGTCATGTGGCCCAAGTAAAGGTATAGGCTACTAGACCCCTAAAGTTGGGCGGACCAGCATGAGGCTAGTTTCACAGAGCAACGAACAGGGATTGGTGGGCTGATATCTGGCATGCTCTGGCGAAGCACAGAATTGGTTCATGTGGCCCAAGCGAAGGCATGGGTTACTGGACTCCAAAAGTGGAGCGGAAAAGCGTGAGGCTGGTGTCACAGTACAAAGAATAGTCCCTGCTCTGTGCAGTAGAAGGATAACGGGCTGCTGTTTTCCAAGCCCAACAAATACCTGATGGTCTACTCCAATTAAACCCCAAAATTTTTGTCACATTTTTGAAAATCCTAAAGTACGCCTTGTAAATACTCTCTTACTTCGCATGTTAGAAGTCTAACATCATAAATTATTCTATGTATCATCAGACAGAGAAAGGTGGGCTGATATCTCGCCTGCTCTGGCCAAGCACAGAGTTGGGTCATGTGGCCCAATCAAAGGCATGGGCTACTGGACTCCTAAAGTGGGGCAGACTACTCCAATTAAACCACCACGTTTTGTCTTATTTTCAAATGTCCTAAAGTACGCCTTGTATATACTCTCTTACTCATTTTAGAAGCCTAACATCATAAATTATTCTATGTCTCATCGGACAGGGATTAGTGGGCTGATAAGTGGCCTGTTATGTCCAAGCATAGAGGTTGGTCATGTGACCCAACCGAAGGCATGGGCTACTAGGCTATTAAAGTGGGGCGGACCAGCGTGAGGCTTGTTTCACAGAGCAACAAATAGTCCCTGCTCTATGCAGTGGAGGATAACGGGATGATGTCTTCTAATACCAATAAATGCCTGATGGTCTGCTCCAAGTAAACCATCACTCTTTGTCTTATTTTCGAATATCCTAAAGTACGCCTTGTATAAACTCTCTTACTCATGTTAGAAATCTAACATCATAAATTATTCAATGCTTATCAGACAGGGATTGGTGGGTTGATATCTGGCCTGCTCTGTCCAAGCACAGAATTTGGTCATGTGGCCTAAGAGAAGGCATGGGCTACTGGACTCCTAAAGTAGAGAGGACCAGCGTGAGGCTGGTTTCATAGAGCAAAGAACAGTCCCCGCTCTGTGCAGTAGAAGGATAATGGGCTGGCATCTTCCAAACCCAACAAATACTAGATGGTCTGCTCCAATTTAACCACAAATATTTTGTCTAATTTTCGAATATCCTAAAGTACGCCTTGTATATACTCTCTTACTTTGCATGTTAGAAGTCTAATATCATAAACTATTCTATGAATCATCGGACAGAGAATGGTGGGCTTATATCTGGCCTGCTCTATCCAAGCACAGAATTTGGTGATGTGGCCCAAGCGAAGGCATGGGCTACTGGACTCCTAAAGTGGGGCGGACAAGCGAGAGGCTGGTGTCACAGAGCAACGAATAGTCCCCGCTCTGTGCAGTGGAAGGATAACTGGCCGGTGTCTTCCAAGCCAACAATTTCCTCATGGTCTACTCCAATTAAACAACCACTTTTTATCTTATTTTCGAATATCCTAAAGTACGTCTTGTATAAACTCTCTTACTTCGCATGTTAGAATTCTAACATCATAAATTATTCTATGTCCCATCAGATAGGGATTGGTGGGCTGATATCTGGCCTACTCTGTCCTAGCACAGAGTTGGATCATGTGGCCCAACCAAAGTCATGGGCTACTAGACTCTTAAAGTGGGGCGGACCAGCGTGAGGCTTGTTTCAAAGAGCAATGAACAGTCCCCGCTCTGTGAAGTGGAAGGATAACGGGTTGGTGTCTTCCAAGCCCAATAAATGCCTGATGGTCTGCTTCAATTAAACCACCACTTTTTGTATCATTTTCGAATATCTAAAAGTACGCCTTGTATATACTCTCTCACATCACATGTTAGAAATCTAACATCATAAATTATTCTATGTTCATCGGACAGGGATTGGTGTGCTGATATTTTGCCTACTCTATCCAAGAATAGAATTTGGTCATGTGGCCCAAGCGAAGGCATGGGCTACTGGACTCCTAAAGTGGAGAGGACCAGCGTGAGGCTGGTTTCACAAATCAAAGAACGGTCCCCGCTCTTTGCCGTAGACGGATAACGGGCTGGTGACTTCCAAGCCCAATAAATGCCAGATGGTCTGCTCCAATTAAACCACAAACATTTTGTCTAATTTTCGAATATCCTAAAGTACGCCTTGTATATACTCTCTTACTTCACATGTTAGAAGTCTAATATCATAAATTATTCTATGAATCATCGGACAGAGAATGGTGGGCTTATATCTGGCCTGCTCTATCCAAGCACAGAGTTGGGTCAGGTGGCCCAAGCGAAAGGATGGGCTACTGGACACCTAATGTGGGGTGGACCAGCGTGAGGCTGGTTTTACAGAACAACTAACAATCACCGCTCTGTGCAGTGGAAGGATAACGGGCTGGTGTCTTCCAAGCCCAACAAATGCCTTATGGTCTGCTTTAATTAAACCACCACTTTTTGTCTTATTTTAGAATATCCTAAAGTACGCCTTCGATATGCTCTCTTACTTCGCATGTTAGAATTCTAATATCATAAATTATTCTATGTCTCATCGAATAGGGATTGGTGAGATGATATCTTGCCTACTCTGTCCAAGCACAGAGTTGGTTCATATGGCCAAGGCGAAGGCATGGGCTACTGGACTCAAAAAGTGGAGCGGAAAAGTGAGAGTCTGGTTTCACATAGCAAAGAAAAGTCCATGCTCTGTGCAGTGGAAAAGGATAACGGGCTGGTGCCTTCCAAGCCTAACAAATGCCTCATGGTCTGCTCCAATTAAACCACCACTTTTTTTCTTATTTTTGAATATCCTAAAGTACGCCTTGTATATACTCTCTTACTTAGCATGTTAGAAGTCTAAAATCATAATTTATTCTCTGTCTCATCGAATAAGGATTGGTGGGCTGATATCTAGCCTGCTCTTTCCAAGCACAGAGTTGCATCATGTGGCCCAAGCGAAGGCATGGGCTACTAGACTCCAAGAGTGGATCGGAAAAGAGTGAGGCTGGTTTCACAGAGCGAAGAACAGTCCCCGCTCTATGTAGTGGAATGATAACGGGCTTGGGCCACTGGACTCCTAAAGTGGAGCGGAAATGCATGAGGCTGGTTTCACAGAGCAAAGAACAGTCCCCGCTCTGTGCAGTGGAAGGATAACGGGGTGGTGTCATCCAAGACCAACACATGCCTGATCGTGTGCGCTTATTAAACTACAAGCTTGTTGTCTTATTTTCGAATATCCTAAAGTACGCCTTGTAAATACTCTCTTACTTCATATGTTAGAAATCTAACATCATAAATTATTCTATGTCTCCTCGGGAAGGGAATGGTGGGCTGATATCCAGCCTGCTTTGTCCAAGCACAGAGTTGGGTCATATGGCCTAACCGAAGACATGGGCTACTGGACTCCTAAAGTAGTGTGGACCAGCGTGAGGCTAGTGTCACAGAGCAACGAACAGTCCCGGATCTATGTAGTTGAAGGATAACGGGCTGGTGTCTTCCAAGCCCAACAAATGCCTCATGGACAGCTCTAATTAAACCACCACTTTTGACTTATTTTCGAATATCCTAAAGTATGCCTTTTATATGATCTCTTAGTTCGTATGTTTGAAGTCAAACATCATACATTATTCTATGTCTCATCGGACAGGGATTGGCGGGCTGATATCTGGCCTGCTCTATCCAAGCACAAAGTTGGGTCATGTGGCCCAAGCGAAGGCATGGGCTACTGGACTCCTAAAGTGGGGCGGACTAGCGTGAGGCTTGTTTCACATAGCAACGAAAAGTCCCCGCTCTGTGCAGTGGAAGGATAATGGGATGGAGTCTTCCAATCCCAACAAATTCCTGATGGTCTGCTCCAATTAAACCACTACTTTTTGTCTTATTTTTTGAATATCCTAAAGTAAGCCATGTATATACTCTCTTACTCATGTTAGAAGTCTAACAGCATAAATTATTCTATGTCTCATCAGACAAAGATTTGTGGGCTGATATCTGGCCTACTCTGTCCAAGCACAGAGTTGGATCATGAAGCCAAAGCGAAGGCATGGGCTATTAGACTCCTAAAGTGGGGCGGATCGGCATGTGCCTGGTTTCACAGAGCAACGAACAGTCCCTGCTCTGTGTAGTGGAAAGATAATGGGTTGGTGTCTTCCAAGCCCAACAAATGCCTCGTGGCCTGCTCCAATTAAACCACCGCTTTTGTCTTATTTTCTAATATTTAAAAGTACGCCTTTTATATACTCTCTTACTTCGCATGTTAAAAGTCTAACATCATACATTATTCTATGTCTCAACGGGCAGGGATTAGTGGGTTGATATCCGGCCTGCTCTGTCCAAGCATAGAGTTGGGTCATGTGGTCCAAGTGAAGGCATGGGCTACTGGACTCCTAAATTGGGGCAGACTAGCGTGAGGCTTGTTTCACAGAGCAACGAAAAGTCCCCGCTCTGTGTAGTGGAAGGATAACGGGATGGAGTCTTCCAAGCCCAACAAATTCCTGATGGTCTGCTCCAATTAAACCACTACTTTTTGTCTTATTTTTTGAATATCCTAAAGTAAGCCTTGAATATACTCTCTTACTCATGTTAGAAGTCTAACATCATAAATTATTCTATGTCTCATCGGACAGGGATTGGTGGGCTGATATCTAGCCTGCTCTGTCCAATCACAGAGTTAAGTCATGTAGCCAAAGCGAAGGCATGGGATACTAGACTCCTAAAGTGGGGCAGATCGGCATGAGTCTGGTTTCACAGAGAAACGAACCGTCCCCGCTCTGTGGAGTGAAAGGATAACAGTTTGGTGTCTTCCAAGCCCAACAAATGCCTCATTGTCTGCTCCAATTAAACCACCACTTTTTGTCTTATTTTTGAATATCCTAAAGTACGAGTTGTATATACTCTCTTACTTCGCATGTTAAAATTCTAACATCATAAATTATTCTATGTCTCATCGGACAGGGATTAGTGGGCTGATATCTGGCTTGCTCTGTCCAAGCACAAAGTTGGGTCATGTGGCCCAAGCGAAGGCATGGGCAACTGGACTCCTAAAGTGGGGAGGCCCAGCGTGAGGCTGGTTTGAACAGTCCCTGCTCTGTGCAGTGGAAGGATAATGGGCTGGTGTCTTCCAAGCCCAATAAATGCCTAATGGTCTTCTCCAATTAAACTGCAAATGTTTTGTCTTATTTTTGACTATCCTAAAGTATGCCTTGTATATACTCTCTTACTCATGTTATAAGTCTAACATCATAAATTATTCTATATCTCATCGGACAGGGATTAGTGGGTTGATATCTTGCCTACTTTGTCCAAGCATAAAGTTGGGTCATGCGGCCCAAGAGAAGACATGGGCTACTGGACTACTAAAGTTGGGTGGACCAGCGTGAGGCTGGTTTCACAGAGCAACGAACAGTCCCCGCTATGTGCAGTGGAAGGATAACGGGTTCTTTTTTTCCAAGACCAACAAATGCCTCATGGTCTGCTCCTATTAAACCATCACTTTTTGTCTTATTTTTGAATGTTCTAAAGTACGCCTCTTATATACTCCCTTACTTCGCATGTTAAATGTNAGCCTGCTCTGTCCAATCACAGAGTTAAGTCATGTAGCCAAAGCGAAGGCATGGGATACTAGACTCCTAAAGTGGGGCGGATCGGCATGAGTCTGGTTTCACAGAGAAACGAACCGTCCCCGCTCTGTGGAGTGGAAGGATAACAGTTTGGTGTCTTCCAAGCCCAACAAATGCCTCATTGTCTGCTCCAATTAAACCACCACCTTTTGTATTATTTTCGAATATTCTAAAGTACGCCTTGTATATAATCTCTTACTTCGCATGTTAAAAGTCTAACATCATAAATTATTTTATGTCTCATCGGACAGGGATTAGTGGGCTGATATCCGGTATGCTCTGTCCAAGCACAGAGTTGGGTCATGTGGTCCAAGAGAAGGCATGGGCTACTGGACACCTAAAGTGGGGCAGACCAGCGTGAGGTTCGTTGCTCAAAGCAACGAACAGTCCTCACTCTGTGGAATGGAAGGATAACTGGATGGAGTCTTCCAAGCCAAACAAATTCTTGATGGTCTGCTCCAATAAAACCACTAGTTTTTGTCTTATTGTTTAAATATCCTAAAGTACGCCTTGCTTACACTCTCTTAGTTCGCATGTCTGAAGTCAAACATCATAAATTATTCTATGTCTCATCGGACAGGGATTGGTGGGCTTATATCTGGCCTGCTCTTTCCAAGCACAGAGTTGGGTCATGTAGCCAAAGCGAAGGCATGAGCTACTAGACTCCTAAAGTGGGGCAGATCGGCATGAGCCTGGTTTCACAGAGCAACGAACAGTCCTCGCTCTGTGTAGCGGAAGGATAATGGGTTGATGTCTTCCAAGCCCAAAAAATGCCTCGTGGTCTGCTACAATTAAACCACCACTTTTTGTCTTATTTTCGAATATTCTAAAGTACGCCTTGTATATACACTCTTACTTCGCATGTTAAATGTCTAACATCATAAACTATTCTATGTATCATCGGGCAGGGATTAGTGGGCAGATATCCAGCCTGATTTGTCCAAGCCCAGAGTTGGGTCATGTGGTCCAAGCAAAGGCATGGGCTACTGGGCTTCTAAAGTGAGGCGGACCAGCGTGAGGCTATTTTCACAGAGCAACGAACAGTCCCCGCTCTGTGCAATGGAAGGATAATAGGGTGGTGTCTTCCAAGCCCAACAAATGCCTCATGGTCAGCTCTAATTAAACCACCACTTTTGACTTATTTTCGAATATCCTAAAGTATGCCTTTTATATGATCTCTTAGTTCGTATGTTTGAAGTCAAACATCATACATTATTCTATGTCTCATCGGACAGGGATTGGCGGGCTGATATCTGGCCTGCTCTATCCAAGCACAAAGTTGGGTCATGTGGCCCAAGCGAAGGCATGGGCTACTGGACTCCTAAAGTGGGGCGGACTAGCGTGAGGCTTGTTTCACATAGCAACGAAAAGTCCCCTCTCTGTGCAGTGGAAGGATAATGGGATGGAGTCTTCCAAGCCCAACAAATTCCTGATGGTCTGCTCCAATTAAACCACTACTTTTTGTCTTATTTTTTGAATATCCTAAAGTAAGCCATGTATATACTCTCTTACTCATGTTAGAAGTCTAACAGCATAAATTATTCTATGTCTCATCAGACAAAGATTTGTGGGCTGATATCTGGCCTACTCTGTCCAAGCACAGAGTTGGATCATGAAGCCAAAGCGAAGGCATGGGCTATTAGACTCCTAAAGTGGGGCGGATCGGCATGTGCCTGGTTTCACAGAGCAACGAACAGTCCCTGCTCTGTGTAGTGGAAAGATAATGGGTTGGTGTCTTCCAAGCCCAACAAATGCCTCGTGGCCTGCTCCAATTAAACCACCGCTTTTGTCTTATTTTCTAATATTCAAAAGTACGCCTTTTATATACTCTCTTACTTCGCATGTTAAAAGTCTAACATCATACATTATTCTATGTCTCATCGGGCAGGGATTAGTGGGTTGATATCCGGCCTGCTCTGTCCAAGCATAGAGTTGGGTCATGTGGTCCAAGTGAAGGCATGGGCTACTGGACTCCTAAATTGGGGCAGACTAGCATGAGGCTTGTTTCACAGAGCAACGAAAAGTCCCCGCTCTGTGTAGTGGAAGGATAACGGGATGGAGTCTTCCAAGCCCAACAAATTCCTGATGGTCTGCTCCAATTAAACCACTACTTTTTGTCTTATTTTTTGAATATCCTAAAGTAAGCCTTGAATATACTCTCTTACTCATGTTAGAAGTCTAACATCATAAATTATTCTATGTCTCATCGGACAGGGATTGGTGGGCTGATATCTAGCCTGCTCTGTCCAATCACAGAGTTAAGTCATGTAGCCAAAGCGAAGGCATGGGATACTAGACTCCTAAAGTGGGGCAGATCGGCATGAGTCTGGTTTCACAGAGAAACGAACCGTCCCCGCTCTGTGGAGTGAAAGGATAACAGTTTGGTGTCTTCCAAGCCCAACAAATGCCTCATTGTCTGCTCCAATTAAACCACCACTTTTTGTCTTATTTTTGAATATCCTAAAGTACGAGTTGTATATACTCTCTTACTTCGCATGTTAAAATTCTAACATCATAAATTATTCTATGTCTCATCGGACAGGGATTAGTGGGCTGATATCTGGCTTGCTCTGTCCAAGCACAAAGTTGGGTCATGTGGCCCAAGCGAAGGCATGGGCAACTGGACTCCTAAAGTGGGGAGGCCCAGCGTGAGGCTGGTTTGAACAGTCCCTGCTCTGTGCAGTGGAAGGATAATGGGCTGGTGTCTTCCAAGCCCAATAAATGCCTAATGGTCTTCTCCAATTAAACTGCAAATGTTTTGTCTTATTTTTGACTATCCTAAAGTATGCCTTGTATATACTCTCTTACTCATGTTATAAGTCTAACATCATAAATTATTCTATATCTCATCGGACAGGGATTAGTGGGTTGATATCTTGCCTACTTTGTCCAAGCATAAAGTTGGGTCATGCGGCCCAAGAGAAGACATGGGCTACTGGACTACTAAAGTTGGGTGGACCAGCGTGAGGCTGGTTTCACAGAGCAACGAACAGTCCCCGCTATGTGCAGTGGAAGGATAACGGGTTCTTTTTTTCCAAGACCAACAAATGCCTCATGGTCTGCTCCTATTAAACCATCACTTTTTGTCTTATTTTTGAATGTTCTAAAGTACGCCTCTTATATACTCCCTTACTTCGCATGTTAAATGTCTAACATCATAAATTATTCTATGTCTCATCGGATAGGGATTGGTGGGCTAATATTTTGCCTGCTCTGTCAGAGCACAGAGTTGGGTCATGTGGCCCAAACTATGGCATGGGCTACTGGACTCCTAAAGTAGAGCGGACTAGCGTGAGGCTAGTTTCACAGAGCAAAGAACAGTCCCCGCTCTGTGCAGTGGAAGGATAACAGGCTAGTGTCTTCCAAGCCCAACAAATGCCTGATGGTCTGCTCCAATAAAACCACAAATCTTTTGTCTTATTTTCGAATATCCTAAAGTACGCCTTGTATATTCTTTTACTTCGCATGTTAGAAGTCTAATATCATAAATTATTCTATGTCTCATCGGACAGAGAATTGTGGGCTGATATCTGGCCTGCTCTGTCCAAGCACTAAGTTGGGTCATGTGGCCCAAGCGAAGGGATGGGCTAATGGACTCCTAAAGTTGGGTGGAGCAGTGTGAGGCTGGTTTCACAGAGCAACGAGCAGTCCTCGCTATGTGCAGTGGAAGAATAACGGGTTGGTGTTTTCCAACACCAACAAATGTCTCATAGTCTGCTCTAATTAAACCATCACTTTTTGTCTTATTTTCGAATATTCTAAAGTACGCCTCTTATATACTCCCTTACTTCACATGTTAAATATATAACATCATAAATTATTCTATGTCTCATCGGATAGGGATTGGTGGGCTAATATCTGGCCTGCTCTGTCCAAGCACAGAGTTGGGTCATGTGGTCCAAGAGATGGCATGGGATACTGGACTCCTAAAGTGGTGCGGACCAGCATGAGGCTTGTTTCACAGAGCAAAGAACAGTCCCAGCTCTTTGCAGTGGAAGGATAACAGGCTAGCGTCTTCCAAGCCCAACAAATGCCTGATGGTTTGCTCCAATTAAACCACAAACGTTTTGTCTCTCTTACTTCGCATGTTAGAAGTCTAACATCATAAATTATTCTATGTCCCATCGGATAGGGATTGGTGGGCTGATATCTGGCCTGCTCTGTCCAATCACAGAGTTGGGTCATGAGGCGCAAGCGATGGCATGGGATACTGGACTCCTAAAGTGGTGCGGACCAGCATGAGGCTGGTTTCACAGAGCAAAGAACAGTCCCAGCTCTTTGCAGTAGAAGGATAACAGGCTAGCATCTTCCAAGCCCAACAAATGCCTGATGGTCTGCTCCAATTAAACCACAAACGTTTTGTCTAATTTTCGAATATCCTAAAGTACGCCTTGTATATTCTCTTACTTCGCATGTTAGAAGTCTAATATCATAAATTATTCTATGTCTCATCGGACAGAGAATTGTGGACTGATATCTGGCCTGCTCTGTCCAAGCACTAAGTTGGGTCATGTGGCCTAAGAGAAGGGATGGGCTAATGGACTCCTAAAGTTGTGTGGACCAGCGTGAGGCTGGTTTGACAGAGTAACGAACAGTCCCCGCAATATGCGGTGGAAGGATAACGGGTTTGTGTTTTCCAAGACCAACAAATGCCTCACGGTCTGATCCAATTAAACCATCACTTTTTGTCCTATTTCTGAATATTCTAACGTACGCCTCTTATATACTCCCTTACTTCGCATGTTAAATGTCTAACATCATAAATTATTCTATGTCTCATCGGATAGGGATTGGTGGGCTAATATCTGGCCTGCTCTGTCCAAGCACAGAGTTGGGTCATGTGGCCCAAGCGATGGCATGGGCTACTAGACTCCTAAATTAGAGCGGAATAGCGTGAGGCTGGTTTCACAGAGCAAAGAACAGTCCTCGCTCTATGCAGTGGAAGGATAACAGGCTAGTGTCTTCCAAGCCCAACAAATGCCTGATGGTCTGCTCCAATAAAACCACAAACCTTTTGTCTTATTTTTGAATATCCTAAAGTACACCTTGTATATTCTCTTACTTCGCATGTTAGAAGTCTAATATCATAAATTATTCTATGTCTCATCGGACAAAGAATTGTGGGCTGATATCTGGCATACTCTGTCCAAGCACTAAGTTGGGTCATGTGTCCCAAGCTAAGGTATGGGCTAATGGACTCCTAAAGTGGGGCGGACCCGCAAGAGGCAGGTTTCACAGAGAAACGAAAAGTCCCCACTCTATGCAGCAGAAGGATAACGGGCTGGTGTCTTCCAAGCCCAAAATATGCCTGATGGTCTTCTCCAATTACACCACCACTTTTTGTCTTATTTTCGAATATTCTAAAGTACGCCTTGTATATACTCTCTTACTTCGCATGTTAGAAGTCTTACATCGTAAATTATTCTATGTCTCATCGGACATGGATTAATGGGCTGATATCTGGCCTGCTCTGCCCAAGCACAGAGTTGGGTCATGTGGCCGAAGCGAAGGAATGGTCTACTGGACTCCAAAAGTTTAGCATAAAGCGTGAGGCTGGTTTCACAGAGCAAAGAATAGTCCCCGCTCTATGCAATGGAAGGATAACGGGCTGGTGTCTTGTAAGCCCAGCAAATGGCTGATGGTCTGCTCCAATTTAACCACAAACATTTTGTCTTATTTTCGAATATCCTAAAGTACGCCTTGTAAATACTCTCGTACTTCTCATGTTAGAAGTCTAACATCATAAATTCTTATATGTCTCATCGGACAGGGAATGAAGGGCTTATATCTGTCCTGCTCTGTCCAAGCATAGAGTTGGGGCATGTGGTCCAAGCGAAGGCATGGGCTACTGGACTCCTAAAGTGGGGCGGACCAGCGTGAGGCTGGTTTCACAGAGCAACGAACAGTCCCCGCTCTAAGCATTGGAAGGATAACGGGATGGTGTCATCCAAGCCCAACAAATGCCTCACGGACTTATCCAAATAAACCACCACTTTTTGTCTTATTTTTTAATATCCTAAAGTACACCTTGTATATACACATTTACTTAGCATGTTAGAAGTCTAACATCATAAATTATTCTATGTCTCATCGGATAGGGATTGGTGGGCAAATATCTGTCCTGCTATGTCCAAGCACGGAGTTGGATCATGTGGCCCAAGCGATGGCATGGGCTGCTGGATTCCTAAAGTAGAGCGGACCAGCGTGAGGCTGGTTTCACAGAGCAACGAATAGTCCCTGCTCTGTGCAGTGGAAGGATAACGGGCTGGTGTCTTCCAAGCCCAACAAATGCTAGATGGTCTGCTCCAATAAAACCACCACGTTTTGTCATATTTTCAAATATTCTAAAGTACGCCTTGTATATACTCTCTTACTTTGTATGTTTGAAGTCTAACATCATAAATTATTCTATGTTTCATCGGAGAAGGATTGGAAGGCTGATATCTGGCCTGCTCGGTCCAAGCATAGAGTCGGGTCATGTGGCCGAAGAGAAGGAATGGGCTACTGGACTCCAAAAGTGGAGCAGACCAGCGTGAGGCTGGTTTCACAAAGCAAAGAATAGTCCCCGCTCTATGCATTGGAAGGATAACGGGATGGTGTCTTCCAAGCCCAACAAATGTCTGATGGTCGTCTCCAATTAAACTGCAAACGTTTTGTCTTATTTTCGAATATCCTAAAGTACGCCTTGTAAATACTCTCTTACTTCACATGTTAGAAGTCTAACATCATAAATTCTTCTATGTCTCATCATACAGGGAATGGTGGACTGATATATGGCCTGCTCTGTCCAAGAACAGAGTTGGGTCATGTGGCCCAAGCGAAGGCATGGGCTACTGGACTCCTAAAGTGGGGCGGACCAGTGTGAGGCTAGTTTCACAGAGCAACGAATAGTCCCCGCTCTGTGCAGTGGAAGGATAACGGGCTGGTGTCATCCAAGCCTAACAAATGCCTGATGGTCTGCTCCAATTAAACCACCAGTTTTTGTCTTTTTTCGAATGTCTAAAGTACGCCTTGTATATACGCTCTCACTCATGTTAGAACCCTAACATCATAAATTATTCTATATCGCATAGGACAGGGATTAGTGGGCTGATATCTGGCCTACTCTGTCCAAGCACAGAGTTGGCTCATATGGCCCAAGCGAAGGCATGGGCTACTGGACTACAAAAGTAGGGCGGACCAACGTGAGGCTGGTTTCACAGAGCAACGAACAGACCCCGCTCTGTGCAGTGGAAGGATAACGGGTTGGTGTCTTCCAAGACCAACAAATGCCTCATGGTATGCTCCAATTAAACCACAAACCTTTTGTCTTATTTTCAAATATCCTAAAGTACGCCTTGTATATACTCTCTTACTTCTCATATTAAAAGTCTTACATCATAAATTATTCTATGTCTCATCTGACAGGGAATGGTGGGCTGATATCTGGCCTGCTCTGTCTAAGCATAGAGTTGGGACATGTGGTCCAAGCGAAGGCATGGGTAACTGGACTCCTAAAGTGGGGCGCGGACCAGCGTGAGGCTGGTTTCACAGAGCAACGAACAGTCCCCGCTCTAAGCATTAGAAGGATAACGGGATGGTGTCATCCAACCCAACAAATGCCTCATAGACTTATCCAATTAAACCACCACTTTTTGTCTTATTTTTTAATATCCTAAAGTACACCTTGTATATACGCATTTACTTAGCATGTTAGAAGTCTAACATCATAAATTATTCTATGTCTCATCGAATAGGGATTGGTGGGCTAATATCTGTCCTGCTCTGTCCAAGCACGGAGTTGGATCATGTGGCCCAAGCGATGTCATGGGCTACTAGACTCCTAAAGTAGAGCGGACCAGCGTGAGGCTGGTTTCACATAGCAACGAACAGTCCCTGCTCTGTGCAGTGGAAGGATAACGGGCTGGTGTCTTCCAAGCCCAACAAATGCTAGATGGTCTGCTCCAATAAAACCACAACTTTTTGTCATATTTTCAAATATTCTAAAGTACGCCTTGTATATACTCTCTTACTTCGCATGTTTGAAGTCTAACATCATAAATTATTCTATGTTTCATTGGACAAGGATTGGTAGGATGATATCTGGCCTGCTCGGTCCAAGCACAGAGTCGGGGCATGTGGCCGAAGAGAAGGAATTTGCTACTGGACTCCAAAAGTGGAGCAGACCAGCGTGAGGCTGGTTTCACAAAGCAAAGAATAGTCCCCGCTCTGTGCATTGGAAGGATAACGGGATGGTGTCTTCCAAGCCCAACAAATTCCTGATGGTCGTCTCCAATTAAACTGCAAATGTTTTGTCTTATTTTCGAATATCCTAAAGTACGCCTTGTAAATACTCTCTTACTTCGCATGTTGGAAGTCTAACATCATAAATTATTCTATGTCTCATCGGACAGAGAATGGTGGGCTAATATCTAGCCTGCTCTGTCCCAGCACAGAGTTGGTTCATGTGGCCCAAGCAAAGGCATGGGCTACTGGACTCCTAAAGCGGAGCGGAACAGTGTGAGGCTGGTTTCAGAGAGCAAAGAACAGTGCCAGCTCTGTGCAGTGGAAGGATAACGTGCTGGTGTCTTNACCGATATCTGGCCTGCTCTGTCCAAGCACAGAGTTGGGTCATGTGGCCCAAGCGAAGGCATAGGCTACTGGACACCTAAAGTGGGGTGGACCAGTGTGAGGCTAGTTTCACAGAGCAACGAATAGTCCCCGCTCTGTGCAGTGGAAGGATAACAGGCTGGTCTCTTCCAAGCCCAACAAATGCCTGATGGTCTGCTCCAATTAAACCACCACTTTTTGTTTTCTTTTCGAATATCCTAAAGTACGCCTTGTATATATGCTCTCACTCATGTTAGAAGCCTAACATCATAAATTATTCTATATCTCATCGGACAGGGATTAGTGGGCTGATATCTGGCCTACTCTGTCCAAGCACAGAGTTGGGTCATATGGCCCAAGCGAAGGCATGGGCTACTGGACTACAAAAGTAGGGCGGACCAACATGAGGCTGGTTTCACAGAGCAACGAATAGACCCCGCTCTGTGCAGCGGAAGGATAATGGGTTGGTGTCTTCCAAGACCAACAAATGCCTCATGGTATGATCCAATTAAACCACAAACCTTTTATCTTATTTTCGAATATCCTAAAGTATGCCTTGTATATACTCTCTTACTTCTCATATTAAAAGTCTTACAT
>AWOL01S0005846.1:0-77411 GCA_000715115.1 Nicotiana otophora
GGACAGGGATTAGTGGGCTGATATCTGGCCTGCTCTGTCCAAGCACAGAGTTGGGTCATGTGGCCCAAGCGAAGGCATGGGCAACTGGACTCCTAAAGTGGGGCACATCAGCATGAGGCTGGTTTCACAAAGCAACAAACAGTCCCCGCTCTAAGCAGTTGAAGGATAACGGGCTGGTGTCTTCCAAGCCCAACAAATGCCTCATGGTCTGCTCCAATTAAACCAAAACTTTTTGTCTTATTTTCGAATATCCTAAAGTACGCCTTGTATGTACTCTCTTACTTCTCATGTTAGAAGTCTTACATCATAAATTATTCTATGTCTCATCGGATAGGGAATGGTGGGCTAATATCAGGCTTGCTCTGTCCAAGCACAGAGTTAGGTCATGTGGCCCAAGCGATGGCATGGGCTACTGGACTCCTAAAGTGGAGCGAACCAGCGTGAGGCTGGTTTCAGAGAGTAAAGAACAGTCCCAGCTCTGTGCGGTAGAAGGATTATGGGCTGGTGTCTTTCAAGCCCAACAAATACATGATGGTCTACTCCAATTAAACCACAAACATTTTGTCTAATTTTCGAATATCCTAAAGTATGCCTTGTATATACTCTCTGACCTAAATTATCCTAAATTATTCTATGTATCGTTGGACATAGAATGGTGGGCTGATATCTGGCCTGCTCTGTCCAAGCACAGAGTTTGGCCCTGTGGCCCAAGCGAATGGATGGGCTACTAGACTCCTAAAGTGGGGCAGACCAACATGAGGCTGGTTTCACAAAGCAACGAATAGTCCCCGCTCTGTGCAGTGGAAGGATAACGGGCTGGTGTCTTCCAAGCCCAACAAATGCCTGATGGTCTGCTCCAATTAAACCACCACTTTTTGTCTTATTTTCGAATATCCTAAATTTCACCTTGTATATACTCTCTTACTTCGCATGGTAGAAGTCTAACATCATAAATTATTCTATTTATACCCTATTCACGAATTATTTAACCTCCCAAAAGTAATCATATTCAAGAAGCCATGGATAATATAGATATCCATATTATATGTCAGTTAGTTTATTTTTATCCATATTAAATATGAGTCGGGTCGAATATTTTATCCGTTTTTCATATTATCCATTTTAACCTGCCTATATCCAACCCGCTTAGACCTGCCCATTTGTCGCCCCTACTTAGTGTAGTAGGAAATATTTTAGGATCCCAATAGTTTTATAAATGCCTACTATTCTTTTCTATTTTCTCCTATATAAGAAGCACAGTAGGAACAACTGAAGCAGCCTGCTCTTCATCGACATGCCAACTTCATCCATTTCATAATATCTATATCTATACCTATATTATAAGTGGGGATAACCAGACAGCTCATGGTCAACATATTTGCCTGGCCCAAAATTATTTTACCGCTTGACATACCACTTAATGTCTCAGGGACACGTGTGAGTTTACTGCAACAGTAGGTCTCATTGAATTTGTAATTTACATGTCAAGCAAGGTTAAAGGCTATTATGATCGATGGGTCCCGCGTAAATTTATCATTCCATACATTCCTCTGTACATATTTCTATTAGAATGATTATGTGAGCCCCACTTAAATAGCTACTATTAATGATTATCATCTCGCATCCAACTCTCCCTTAAACGGCTACTCTAATTAAACATTGCACTAACTATATAATTTTAAAGTGTGTTACATATTCTTTTCTCTTGATTTAATGTTTAAAAGCAAGTAAATATTTTTTCCTTAATATTCTATTTTAAAAATAAGAACAAATTGAATAATTAAGTATTCTAACCAAGCAGAATACAAAATTATTTACAAAAGGCTAATCTGTAAATATTACTATGTCATTTCAAATCAAAACTTAATTAAGTTATTCTCATTTAGTAAAAACTTGCTTCGGCTTAATTTTAAATATTAATAATAAATTTATTATGTTCTCTTTTTTTATATATATAACAGGAAAAGAGTAATTTGATTAGGAAACAATACGGAGTCGATTTAGAATTCACGGTATTATTATTTAAACTCTAATAACTTAACCGTTTGGATTTTCATGTTTATTTTGAATGTTAAGTAAACGTTTCAAAGTGAAACTGCTCAAACAATTACCTTTAATTCTAGCACTTATTGATATGGTTTCTAACATGAATCACAACTCAATAGCTCTAGTACTTAAATTTCATGCTTATAGATATGATCAGGTAGCTACATGGTACCACAGAAATAACAGAATTACAACTTACACGCCCGTCACCTAGCATGTGCGTCACTTCAATACTAATCACATAACACGTATTTCGAGATTTCATACCCTCAGCTCCAAGATTAAAAGAGTTACTTACCTCGAACAAGCCAATTCCAACACCGAACAAGTCAAGCGGTGCTCTAAAATGCCAACCCGTGCATTCTGACCTCCGAACGACTCGAAACAAACCAAAAACAACTCAAATACATCAAACAATGCTAAAGGAACCAATCCTGATCGAAAAAGATCAAATCTTGAATCAAAAGCCCAAAATCGGCCAAAAGCCTAACCCGGGCTCGTACCTCGGAACCCGATAAGATTTATAAAATTCAACAACCCATTCAATTACGAGTCCAACCATATAGTTTTACTCAAATCCGACTCCAATTCGGTGTACAAAACTCAAAAATTCATATTATGAAACTTTAGGCTAAAACTCTCAATTTCCTCTTTAAAATTCACAATCCAATTACTTAAAACGAAGGTAGATTCATGAAATATAACCAAAATCGAGTAGAGAACACTTACCTCAATCCTTGTGATGAAAATTGTTCCAACAATCTCTTCAATCCGAGTCCTACATCTCAAAATATGAAGAAAAAATCAAAACTTCGATTTATAGCTTGTGCTAGCATTTTCGCACCTGCGACACATTAGCCGCTTCTGTGCCGTCGCTTCTGTGACATAACCTCCGCTTCTGCGGAGTCAGCTGAGGACTCGACCCTCGTATATGCAGATAACATATCCACTTCTACGATATCACAGGTGCGAGCCACCATCCGCACCTGCGAAATACCTCACTCATGCGCTCCATCACCTCGCACCTGCGTATCCGCATATACGCCCAAATCTCCGCTTATGCGGTCTTCCTCACCCACCACTATTTTCGCTCCTGCGACCTCTTCGTCGCTTCTACGACCATCTCACCTGCGCAAACCAGCCACATGTGCGGTCACACAAGAACCAGCAATAGCAACATGAAGTAAAATGATCTGAACCTCGTCCAAAACTCATCAAAGCCACTAGGGACCCCGTCAGAATATACCAACAAGTCCAATAACATAACACGGACCTACTCGAGGCCTCAAATCATGCATAACAACATCGAAACGACAAATCGCACCTCAAATCGAAATCTATGAACTTTATACTTTCAAATTCAATAACTCGTGCCGAAACATAGCAAATCAATTTGGAGTGACTTCAAATTTTGCGCACAAGTCCCAAATAACATAACGAAACTATTCCAATTCCTGGAATCACAATCCGAATCCGATATCAAAACGTCCACTACCGGTCAAACTTTCCAAAATTTCAACTTTCGCCATTTCGAGCCGAATTCAACCACGGACCTCCAAATCACAATCCGGACGCGCTCCTAAGTCCAAAATCATCCAACGGAGCTAACGGAACCATTAAAATTCCAATTCGAGTTCAAATGCTAAAAGTCAAACTTGGTTAACTCTTCCAAATTTAAAGCTCCCTAGTTGAGAATCATTCTTCCAAATTAGTACGAATAACCTGAAAACCAAAATCGACGATTCACACAAGTCATAATACCTCATACGGAGCTACTCACACCTATAAACTACCGAGCGATATACAAATGTTCAAAACGACCAATCGTGTCGTTATAGTTTCCTAATCAGGGGTTATAGCGACTGCTGCTTGAGAAGTTCTATTTCGAATTTTCTACTTATTTCAAGGTATTTATTATATAGAATAATTTTCTTTTACGAATGGTGTTTTATGTGTTATTGTGATTGTGGCCGAGGTTACCAAATCAAAAAAAAGCTACAGTAATTTCTCATGTAAGAGTAAAAGTTTTTTTTTGTAAATGAGCTAATCCCCTGTTAATTCATAGTATTCTGATTCTTTTTTGTTCTCTATAATTAATAGATCCAACTACAGTAATCATCCATGTTGAGTTAATGGTTTTGATCATTTCTTCAATTCTTGATTTAATCCATCTAAAGATTATGTCTTTATATATGCGTTTTTTTTCTTTTCCTTTTTGCTAAGTTTCCCTTGATATTTTTCAGTTTCAGTTTACTTAACTCAAATTGACCTGAAATACAGGTTTGAAGATTGTATCTTTTGTAATGCCGTTTTTCTTATTTTTCCCTCCTAGCTAAGTTTTCCAAGTTATTTTCCAGTATCAGTTTACTTAGCTTTTATTTTGACAATTAGACATGCCAATAGTTAGTCGTGGCTTCTGAAGGTATAAAATTACTACCAATGCCTTCTCTTCTCTAGGTGTTTGAATAAATTCTTCAATGAATTACCATTTCTATTAAATTTGTTATGCATATTTCTGTCTTCTCAATCTTTTAAGTGTTTGTGATTTATTTTTATCTCTGTTGTCTTGAGGAGTATCAATGGCTTTTGTTTTCATTTTCGTGGGGCTAAATTATATCATAACTACTGCTTGGAAGATGATATAGGTCAGGATCTTAGAAAAATCTTGGTTTTCTCTATCTTTGAATATCAGAGTTCACTCATTTAGTTGGATGCCTTTGAAAAGAAAATTGTTAGTTTGACCAACACGGGCATAAGTTGTTGTCAATTTTGGTTTCTTTAGCCTTGCGATGATTAGGGGGAGAGGGTGGGTCAATGGAGGGCTGACATTAGTTTGCTGTTAGAGTAAGTTTAATGGTGTATCAAAATGAGCTGTAGTAATTTCTCATGCATATTTGTTTTCATAGTCTGATAATGGTTTGTGTAGAGCAATTTAGCAACTTGAACATAAGTTTCTTCATTTTTTTGGCAGCGATCAAGTTTTGTGACTATAAAAACATATCTACGCTTGAAAAAACTATTGACTCCATATGCCATAAAAAAAGGGAAGCGTCAATACTCTGAAGAAAGAGGCGTCAAAATAAAATAGAGACGCCGTAAAATATATAGAGAGATGTCGGCGGACAGAAGAGAATTAAACTTAATGCAACGACGAACGATATACCTTCATTCTACAACACAAAATCTTATTAGTAATTCCAAGGAGGTACAACTTCCTGTCAACTTAGCAAAGAGGGGATCGGGAATACAGTTGGTGTAAAAGGAGACTCATCTTCTTTCTTGGAGACAAGTTAGTACAGTATTAGTTTTTTGGTTAATAACTTGCTTCTTCTATGTGTATGTTTTAGTGTATATGTCCATACATCAATGTGATGTGACTGACTTGTTTTCTCTTTGTTTATCTTAGCAAATGTGCGCTCAGTTGACGCTTACATTATTTATGATAATGACAGAGATATAGGTAGTAGCTCCTGCGCTTTTGAAGTTGGTAAGCCTGGAACAATGGTGTTATTTGTAGTTTTTTTTACATATCCAGATTTATATGCTAATCCCTTATATGTTAGGGTCCACATCAGGAACGCGCACTGAACAATACAACATTACGTCGCATACAACAACAAAGAGAGGTTTGTTTTCTTCTACCCTTCACATCATTTTAGTCATTTTTTTCCCTGAACTGATATATTTTCCTCTGCTAAAATTTGAGATACACAGGTCGTTAAAATAGAATATTGGGTCGTTGCAACACTAATGAATTGCCTAATAGCCCTTTCAAATTCAAACCTGTATCAAGCTGTGAATTTTGTAAAGCCAAAAGATTTGAATATGAACCACCGGAATTTTGTTGTGACAATGGTTCGGTGAAATTGATTCACTATGGAATGCATGCTGAATTGCTAAATCTTTATTTAGGAAACTCTGAGGAATGTGAACATTTTCGCACTTATGTTAGAATGTATAATAATATATTCGCATTTACTTCTCTTGGGGTAAAATATGACAGAGATTTAGCGAGAAGAAATCGAGGTATTTATACATTTAAAGTTCAAGGAAAAATGTATCATTTTATAGATGACTTGGTGCCCTTGAGTCAACCGGCTAAAACTCTACAGCTGTATTTCTACGATACAAATAATGAGGTTGCGAATCAGATGGCATTCTCTGGCAAGCTTAATGAATCAGTTATCAGAACTTTGATGGACACATTAAAAATGAACCCATACTGCATTCTCTTGAAATCGTTAACATATATTTCGGAATTATCCAAGTTTTATATTGTGCTTAAGTCTGACTGGTTTAGATCAAAGAACATAAAACTTACAGACATCGTCAAAAGTAGTAGCAATATGGATAGAAGATGAGAGTAGTTCCAATATATCTTCACCGCACATTCGAATTTATACACATAGTTGTAAAAGCCAATTGGTAAATTATTACTACGGCTGTTATGATTCGTTGCAGTATCCATTACTATTTTCTTATGGACAGAGTAGATGGCACTGTGGTATTAAAAATATTATTCGAACGAACAATACTATTAGTACTGGAATTTACTCTGAACATGAGCAACTTCCGAGTATAGAAAATATGTGCTCAATTGACATGCTTCTTGATATGGTGTAACGACTCGGCCAATCGTTTTGAGTATCACAACTTCGTTTTCCCATTTACTGCTCAAATAGTATTTTATAGTTGTTGTGTGAATTGCCTAAGTAGTTGGTTCGGGTCCGGTGAGAATTTGGAATGAATTGGAACATTTAGTTCCAAGATTTAAAGCTTTAGTTATAATAGTGATCGGATGTCGACTTATTTGTAAATTACCCCGGAATGGAGTTTTGATGATTTCAATAGCTCCGTATGATGATTTTGGACTTAGGAACGTGTCCAGATTATTTTTTTGAAGTACGTAGTGGAATTTGGCATGAAATGCCGAAAGTTGAATTTTTGGGAAGTTTGACCGGGGGGTTGACTTTTTGATATCGGGGTCGGAATCCGATTCTGGAAATTGGAATAGGTCCGTAATGTGAAATGTGACTTGTGTGAACAATTTGAAATCATTACGGATTGATTTGATTTGTTTCGGCACAAGATATAGAATTTGAAGTTTCAATGTTCAATGATTTCGAATTGAGGTGTGATTCATCATTTTGATGTTGTTATGTGTGTTTTGATGACTCGAGTAGGTCCGAGTTATGTTATGGGACTTGTTGGTATGCTCAGACGGGGTCCCGAGGGGCTCGGGTGAGTTTCAGATGGTTAACGGATCAAATTTGGACTTAGAAGAAAAAGCTGAAGTTTCTGCCATCTGATGCAATCGCACCTGCGGAATTCCATCGCAGGTGCGAGCTCGCAGAAGCGAGCCTGGCAAGCGCAGATGGGGGCAGGGGGCTGTGAGGCATTGGTCGCAGGTGTGAGGGAAAATTCTGCACCAGCGTGAGCGTAGATGCGGAAGGATGTGCGTAGAAGCGAGATGGTTGGATGCTGAGGATTTTCGTATCTGTGATGTCTTTCCCGCAGATGCAGCCTCGCAAATGTGATGGTTTCCTCGCAGATGCGTAAACTGGGCAGGCAAGTGAAGTCTACAAATGCGACATTTTGCTCGCACAAGCGGAGGCGCAGGTGCGCAAATACTCTCCGTAGATGCGGATTGACTGAATAGAACCTTTAAATTCGAGGGTTCGACATTTTCACTCATTTTCGGATTTTGGACCTCAGTTTGGGCGATTTTGGAGAGGAATTTTCCACAGAACTTAGGGTAAGTGTTCTTGACTCCCTTGTGGTTATATTTCATGAATTAATCTTCATTTTTGATATAAGATTATCGAATCTTCAAGAGAAATAGAAGGAAATTTCTATAATGTCAAAAATAAATTTTCAAGTTTTGAATACCGATTAGGATTCAAATTTGAGTAAAATTAGTATGATTGAACTTGTAATTGGATGGGTTGTCGTATTTTATGAGTTTCGTCGGATTCTGAGACGTGGGCCCCACGGGTGATTTTTGGGGCATAATTTCGGATATTTAAAAAAATATTAGTATTTTGATATGGAATTAATTTCTATAAATTTTGTGGGCTGAATCAAATTAATTGTGACTAGATTCGAGCCATTCGAAAGTCGATACGCGCATAATGGGATTTCTGAAGTATTGTTTAGCTTACTCGGCATTGGATTGGGCTTGTCCGAGGTAAGTAACTCTTCTAATCTTAGAGCTGAGGGTATGAACCTTGAATATATGTATTATGTGAATTATTGGGAGGTGACGCACATGCTAGATGACGGGCGTGCGCTATAGAAATTGTGACATAATTATTTTTGTGGAATTTTGTAGTTAAATAATCTTGGCATTTTCCATGCGGTTTTATGTGTTAAAGAAATTGAGCATAAAAGCATATTAAAAATCATGTTAAGGCTATGTTCCAGTATTATTGGGACCCACAAAGGTCATATTGATGTGAATTATTTATTTTAAATTGAAAATTCATACTCAGTCATATTCATGTCATTACATATCATATCTCAGTCTCTGTTGTTATTATTGATACATCATATCATCATTTTTGGGCCATTTTCATGACATTGTGAGCCCATGAGAGAGAGACTAGAGAGGTTGATGACTGAGTGAGGCCGAGGGCCTGATTGTGAGAATTATTCTATGGATCGGGGCTGCCCGCCTGTAGGAGGCCTTATAGGCTTTATTATAGAACGTGAGTTGTCCGTGCAGCACATGAGTTGTCCTTATGGATCCAAATATTATTATAGCACGTGAGTTATCCGTGCAACACGTGAGTTGTCCGTGCGGATCCAGATATTATTATAGCACGTGAGTTGTCCGTGCGGATCTAGATATTATTATAGCCCGTGAGTTGTCCGTCCAACACGTGAGTTATCCGTGCAGATTATAGCGCTTGGGCTGTAGGAGCCCCTCATGAGTCTGTAGACACCCCCAGTGGGCCCAGGTATCTACTGAGTGCGAGTGCCGAGTGCGAGTGCTGAGCGATTGGGAGGACTGAGTGACTGGGAGTATGCATATGATTTTATCATTGAGTTGCATCGCATTGACATGCAAACATGACATACAAGCATAAAGATGAATTTTTCTCATGCTGTACAGTATCACATCATTCATGATTTCTCATACATTTTGACAGATGGGTATAGTGATGCATTTGTTTTACACGGGTTAACTGGAAAGAAAAGAAAATTGAAACATCTCATTTATTATTGAAATGATTTTGGAACATTAGTGTTTTCAAACTTATTCATATTTTTGGCAACTTCGGTAAACGATTTGGGTTTTCACTGATGTACTTGAAAGGAAGAACTATTATTTTTGAAATCATGATTTAGCTGAGTATTTTTATCTCTGAGTTACTTCTGGTATTATTTGCTTTACGTTGTTATTGACTGTTGTGGACTATTAGTTTGGGAACCGACCTTGGTAAAAGCTCGTAACTACTTTCAACCTAAGACTAGGTTTGTTACTTACTCAGTACATGGGGTCGGTTGTACTGATACTACACTTCTGCACACTGCATGCAGATATTGGCTGTTGTTATTGCTGTGTTCGATGGTTGCCGGATTTGAAGATGTACCTGCGTTCTGTTGTAGCTGCCTTTTGTTCTTGGTAGCCTTAGATTTATAAAAGCTCTATTTATATACTATTCAAACAGACTATGTATTTATTTCATCTTCGCTTGTAAACTCTATTCTTAGAAGCTCATAATTTGTACTACCAGTTCTTGGGGAATGTATAAAATTAATATCTTTATTTACTTAAATTGTTTTAATAATTGCTATTGGAATTGGATAATTGAAAGTTGGCTTACCTAGCGGGTTGGGTTAGGTGCCATCACCACTAGTTGGATTTTGAGTCATGACAAGGTGGTATCAGAGCTCTAGGTTCATAGGTTCTACAAGTCATGGGCAAGTGTCTAGTAGAGTCTTGCGGATCGGTATGATGACGTCCATACCTATTTTTGAGATGCTACATGGAATTTAGGATATATTCCCATCTTTCCTTCCTTATCGTGCAGAATTGATTCAACTTGAGACATAACTCTTTGGATTCCTTCCACGTATTTGTATGCGCACATGAGCGCTCGGTATCAACTATGCATCGCTGGCTTGTGATTCTATTAACGAGGTTCGAGATGTGTATTATGTGTTTTGGTGATAGGCCAGTCTGGAGGACTTGAGGCCATGGTTAAACCGTAGCTTAAGCTCGGTAGCTTCAGTTGTAACTTGTATATTTGGACTCATATGTCTGGTAATGTCCCTACGAGTGAAATTTGTGGCTCGATGAGCGGTGGAATGGCCTTGTGACGAGTATGATGTAACTGCGGGATGTGTTAAGCCGATTTGAATGTGATGAGAAGTGTTTCCGTGAAATGTAAAGGAAAGACCATTAGGTGCTTGGTTTTCATTTTGATGTGACGTGCAGTCTCGAGTATGAATGTTTTGAAAGATCTTTTACGTGTTTAAATTTTGGGACAAATTAAACTCTCATGTCTGGTTAATGTGTTTGGACTTAGATAGACTAAGTGATTGTATAGTAATTGTGACTGCGAAAGGGTATAACAAGATACCAGTTTGAGGCTAAGCATGTGGGTTATCCCCTGCAGAGTAATCTACGTAGGTGTATTCCTTATAATGTGAGTAGAGAGTTTCTTTTGTGCCGACGGGGTGTATGGGTGGAGATTGGAATTTGAATCTGGATGAGAAAGTTGACTTGAGTGTCAATAGAATGATTGCAAGTTTAGCGGATAATTTGGGGTATTTTTATGGTTGGCGTTGCATCAGTTTGAGAAGAGGTTTCGTTGAACTAACTGTGGCATCATGATAGTAATAGAGTATTAGTATTGTGAGTTATGAAGTGTTTTAATCTACGACTTTGAGCCAAGTGGGGAGTCTGCTATGGACAAATCAATTCATGGGTATGTGTCAAAATTTTGTTTGGGTCTGAAGTATACTTGGGAATCAGTGATGACTTGCAGAGGTTGAGTTCGAAAATGACTCGAATAAACAAATTCCTGGTTACGGGTTATATTGCACTTATAAGTATATGAAAATCGTGGGATGAGTGAATTGTTATTCGTAAATGATGTAGTGCCCACAGAGTATGAAATTGATCGGTGGTATTAAAAAGTAGAGTTAATTCTTTGAGTGTTGTTGCGCTATTGGGGCACATGTCTGTTGGCCCATTTGGACGGTGTAATTTGGATTTGAACAAAGGGGGTGACTCTCAAGAAAGTTTCAATAGGTTCGAGGTTTATGTATAGCAATTGAGAATTTTTCTGGACTTGTGTATGGTCAAATCTGAGATTTGCGTTTGGTGGTGCCTGGACTTGCGGAAGTTCTGTATGACTGTGAATTCTACATTTTAGTATAAGGAAGGTAAGAAGAATAATTTCAAATTCACATAAGGTATTCTCAGAGTGAGTGTTACATATGTGGCATTTTGAAGGTTCTTAAGAAGAATACAGTTGTTTATGGGACGTAGGGCATTGTGGTTCTATGCTAGGTTTGTGGGGTGAGTTGTGGTTAAATATCGTGCTGTTTTAGCAAGGAGAAGTATTAATTTGAAGGAAAATTCGGAAGGGACTCAGAGAAATAGGACAACTGGGCAGTAGACTGGACCAGTATGGTAATGGTAGGATTGGTCCTTTCAGTAATAACGACGTGGTAAGACTTTACATATATTTTGGTGGCAATATTCTTGGGTTTGGTGACCTGCGTGGCTTGGTTGAGTTAGAGAGATTCAGTCCTGATAGCTTGGTTATGTACAAATGGATTTCAAAGTATTCTTGATGGTTTCTACCGGTGTGGAGAACGTGTTGTGTATTGTGATTTCCTCCTAGATAGAAGCAAGTGAAAGGTTTCTAACTAAAAAGGTATGTAAATTATTGGTGACTCAAAGTTGATAATAAGATTCTTGTGCTTTTCACATGATGGCAAGATAGATATTATGTGTTGTGCAAAAGCTAGATTTTCATGTACAATGTGCTAGTATAGTCTTGAAGAGAAGGTAACGAATGTTGGACAACATGGGCGGTTCCAAATAACTAGATGAACACTATTACTACTTGGTGTTGTATGAGAAGGTGGCGGATTTCAGAAGTCGCATTGTATTTTGACTTACGGATGTATAATTAGTATTGCGGTACTCACATGGTTGATAGACTGCTGATATTCAAATTATTTCTATGTGGCACGGAAGAATTATGGGAGTAATTCTTGTGGAATGATCGTGCATGAAAGATGTGTTAGTCGTTCGAAGGCTAAAATTGGGATCAGTTATGATGATTCACGTGTCCTATAAATTTGGAATTTGGGAGTTTCAAGAGTAGATTGTTCATGGTTGCGGACTGTGAAGTCGTGGCCGAAGCTAGTCAGATTATAGGATGTATTATGAATCAGTCGCGGTGAATTTTCGGAGGGTTATTTGCACATTTGTGGGTGACGAGAGTTGATTTGGGGGTCCATTGATAGGCCCAATTAAGATGTGTATTCTACACCGAGCCGGAATGGTTGGTTCCATACTGCTATTTGTTGATGGGTGTGCCATTCGGTTGATGTTGAGCTTATTCGTGTTCTAAAATGATCTATGAGTTACTCCTTTATGCTACGAGGAGTTGTGATTCATTGGTTATGTGCACACATGGTGTGGTTCTATTGGGGGCCTTATGGAAGAATTTTGAACGAGATGAGCATTTGGGTAGTGCATGATTGATTGCATATTGGTTATGTTCTTTCAGGGTTTGTGTGGCATTGTGTCATTTTCCTCTCCGTTGTTATTAATTTTGAGCAGGGTGGCGCGGGGTATATAATATGGACCAACATTTGCATGGGGTCACACATTGCAGCGCAGTTATGTTACGGTATGAACCTTGTGTTAGAATCGGGTGATGGTTCTACGGTGTATGATGAATTTTCAGCATTTCGTTGTGGTGGTACTTGTTAATCTTGCGGGGCAGTCCTCTCATTTGAGTCATTTTTATGACTGAGTACATTTGAATTGTTGCGTATTGGTGCACGGATGGCATGGGTTGTGGCTCTGAGTTATATTGGTGCGGCATGTCCATGGAATAGTTGTGTCTAGTAATATAATGTCATTGGACCTAGAATGGGTACTATCAGGTTTGATTACGGTATGTTCGGAAGGATAATACTGAAAGTCGGCTCAGAAAGCGATTATGGTTCTGGTTGGGGCGAGAGAGTTCTGTGACTTTTTGATCTGGTAAGTGGTCATGAAATTTCACATGCTTCTTTTATTATCAATAGTGTACGAAGGTTTTGGGATGAGGTTTGGTTCGATTTGGGTTTTATACTAGTACTTGGTTGGTTTTGAGTAGTTACCGGTGAACACAAATGGTGCTACGAGCATGCGAGTTTTGTAATATGTTAGTTAATTATATCTGTCGTTATAGTTATAGCTCGATGCAGCTTGTTCGGACTTATACGGTGTGGAAATGTAAGATTCGTGTCTTGAAAGAAATTCTAGAGGTTGGAAATTAAATTCCAAGGTTTAAGGGCTAAAGTTAAATCAATGATTTCAGTTGTATTGTGTTGTCAAGCCTATATGGAATCGGGTGACGTGGGTTCACCCCCGAGTATGTGTGTGGTACGATAGAACAGTGATTTGATGGCTTCGAAACAACTCTTAGCACATTCGAGGACGAACGTATGTTTAAGTGGGGGAGAATGTAACGACCCGGCCGTTCGTTTTGAGTATCACAGCCTCGTTTCCCCATTTACTGCTCAAATTGTACTTTACAGTTGTTGTGTAAATTTTTGGAGTAATTGGTTCGGGTCCGGTGAGAATTGGGAATGAATTGCTATACTTAGTTCCAACGTTTAAAGCTTTAGTTAAAATAGTGACCGAATATCGACTTATGTGTAAACAACCCCAGAATGGAGTTTTGATGATTCCAATAGCTGCGTATGGTGATTTTGTACTTAGGAGCGTGTCCGGAATATTTTTTTGAAGTATGTAGTGAAATTTGGCTTGAAATGCCGAAAGTTAAATTTTTGGGAAGTTTGACCGGAGGGTTGACCTTTTGATATCGGGGTCGGAATCCGATTCTGGAAATTGGAATAGGTCCATAATGTGAAATGTGACTTGTGTGCAAAATTTGAAGTCATTATGGATTGATTTGATGTGTTTCCGCACAAGATATAGAATTTGAAGTTTCAAAGTTCAATGATTTCTAATTGAGGTGTGATTCATCGTTTCGATGTTGTTATGTGTGTTTTGAGGCCTCGTCTAGGTCTATGTTATGTTATGGGACTTGTTGGTATGTTCGGACGGGGTCCCGAGGGGCTCGGGTGAGTTTCATATGGTTAACAGATCAAATTCGGACTTAGAAGAAAAAGTTGAAGTTTCTGCCTTCTGATGCAATCACACCTGCGGAATTTACATCGCAAGTGCGAGTTCACATAAGCAAGCCTAGCAAGCGCAGATGCGGGAAGGGGGCTGTGACGCATTGGTCGCAGGTGCGAGGAAACATTCTCCACCTGCATTAGCGCAGATGCGGAAGGATGCGCGCAGAAGCGAGATGGCTGGATGCTGAGGATTTTCGCATCTGTGATGTCTTTCCCGCAGATGCGGCCTCACAAATACGATGGTTTCCTCGTATATGCGCAAACTGGGCAGGCAAGTGAAGTCCGCAAATGCGACATTTAGCTCGCACATGTGGAGGCGCAGGTGTGCAAATACTCTCCGCAGATGCGGATTGACTGGACAAAACCTTTAAATTTGAGGGTTCGACATTTTCACCCATTTTCGAATTTTGGAGCTCGGTTTGGTCGATTTTGGAGAGGAATATTTTCACATAACTTGAGGTAAGTGTTCTAGACTCTCTTGTGGTTATATTTCATGAATTAATCTTCATTTTTGGTGTAAGATTATCGAATCTTCAAGAGAAATAGAAGAAAAATTCAATAATGTCAAAAACGTATTTTCGAGTTTTGAATACCGATTAGGAGTCGAATTTGAGTAAAATTAGTATTTGTGACCTTGTAATTGGATGGGTTGTCGTATTTTGTGAGTTTTGTTGGATTCTGAGATGTGGGCCCCACTGGTGATTTTTGGGGCGTAATTTCGGATTTTGTGTAAAAATATTAGTACTTTGATATGGAATTAATTCTTATAAATTTTGTGGGCTGAATCAAATTAATTATGACTAGATTCGAGCCGTTCAGAAGTCGATACGCGCATAATGGGATTTCTAGAGCATTGTTTAGCTTACTTGGCATTGGATTTGGTTTGTCCGAGGTAAGTAGCTCTTCTAATCTTGGAGTTGAGGGTATGAACCCTGAATATATGTATTATATGAGTTGTTGGGAGGTGACGCACATGCTAGGTGACGGGCGTGTGGGCGTGAACTATAGAAATTGTGACATAATTATTTTTGTGAAATTTTGTAGTTAAATAATTTTGGCATTTTCCATGCGGTTTTATGTGTTAAAGAAATTGAGCTGAAAAGCATATTAAAAATCATGTTGAGGCTATGTGCTAGTATTATTGGGACCCATAGAGGTCGTATTGCTGTGAATTATTTGTTTTAAATTGAAAATTCATACTCAGTCATATTAATGTCATTACATATCATATCATATCTCACTCTCTGTTTGTTATTATTGATACATCATATCATCATTTTTTGGCTATTTTCATGACATTGTGAGCCCATGATAAAGAGACTAGAGAGATTGATGATTGAGATAGGCCGAGGGCCTGATTGTGAGGATTATTATGTGGATCAGGACTTCCCGCCTACAACAGGCTTTATTATAGCACGTGAGTTGTCCATGCAGCACGTGAGTTATCCGTGCGGATCCAGATATTATTATAGCACGTGAGTTGTCCGTGCGGATCCAGATATTATTATAGCACGTGAGTTGTCCGTGCAACACGTGAGTTGTCTGTGCGGATCCAAATATTATTATAGCACGTGAGTTATCTGTGCAACACGTGATTTGTCCGTGCAGAGTAAAGCATTTGGGCTGTAGGAGCCCCTCATGAGTCTGTAGACACCCTCAGTGAGCACATGTACCTACTGAGTGCGAGTGCTGAGTGCCGAGTGCGAGTGCTGAGCGATTGGAAGGACTGAGTGACTGGGAGGACTGAGTGAAATGACACTCAAGGAGTATGCATATGATTTTATTATCGAGTTGCATCACATTGAAATGCACACATGACATACAGGCATAGAGATGTATTTTTCTCATGTTGTACAGTATCACATCATTCATGATTTCTCACACATGTTGACAAATGGGCATAGTGATACATTTGTTTTACACGGGTTATCTGGAAAGAAAAGAAAATGAAACATCTCATTTATTATTGAAAGGATTTTGGAAAATTAGTGCTTTCAAACTTACTCATATTTTTGGCAACTTCGGTAAACGATTTGGGTTTTCACCGATGTACTTGAAAGGAAGAACTATTATTTTTGAAATCATGATTTAGCTGAGCATTTTTGTCTCTGAGTTACTTCTGGTATTATTTGCTTTATGTTGTTATGGACTGTTGTGGACTATTGGTTTGGGAACCGACCTTGGTAAAAGCTCGTCACTACTTTCAACCTAAGGCTAGGTTTGTAACTTACTCAGTACATGGGGTCGGTTGTACTGATACCACACTCCTGCACATTGCATGCAAATATTGGCTGTTGTTATTGATGTGCTCGACGGTTGCCGGATTTGAAGATGTACATGTGTTCCTGTTGTAGCTGCTTCTTGTTCTTGGTAGCTTTAGATTTATAAAAGCTTTGTTTATGTACTATTTAAACAGACTATGTATTATTTCATCTCTGCTTGTAAACTCTATTCTTAGAAGCTCATGATTTGTACTACCAGTTCTTGGGGAATGTATAAAATTAATATCTTTATTTACTTAAATTGCTTTAATAATTGCTATTGGAATTGGATAATTGAAAGTTGGCTTACCTAGCGAGTTGGGTTAGGTTCCATCACGACTAGTTGGATTTGGGTCGTGACTTATGGAAGCGTAACTTCTGCAAAAAAAAAAACAAAAAGAAATATTGTATCTTGCCATGAGTATTACTGTTATAAGCTTCAAATGAGGGGTGACGGAGAAAATGGAGTTTTACATGATTTATTTAGAGTTGATGCGTTAGCGGGGCTTCTTGGTGTTCTAAACACGGAGAGAGAGATGCATCAAATATTGGTAAACAAAGTTTTCTTCCTGCGAGTTTTATAGGAGGTCCTAGAGATATGCACCGAAGATATATGGACGCTATTGCGTTGGTGCAACATTTTGGAAAACCTGATATATTTTTAATAATGACATGTAATCCATCATGGTGTGAAATAGAAGAACATTTATTGGTAACAGATAAGGTACAAAATCGGCTTGATGTAGTTAGTCGAGTGTTTAGAGCAAAGGTAGAAGAGGTGAAAACAGATATACTAAAGAGACATATTTGGAAGAGTTGATGCTTTTATGTACACTATGGAATTTCAAAAGCACGGTCTTCCACATACTCATTTTCTTATCATACTCAACAACGAATATAAATTGTTGACTCCAGAAGCTTATGATAAAAAAAATTTGTGCTGAATTGCCTCATCCTGATATGAATGATTACTTGTATACACTTGTTACTAAACATACGATCCATGGACATTGTGGTACCTTAAATCCTAAATGTCCTTGTATAGAAAAAAGTGATATTGTAAGTTTGAATATCCAAAGAAATTTTCTGATCACACATCAAAGGAAAAGATGGGTATCCAATATATCAAAGAAGAAATACCGGCAAAGTTGTAAATGTTAGAGGACAACGTCTTGATAACTCCTGGGTGGTTCCTTACAATCCATATCTACTGAGCAAATTTAATTGTCATATTAATGTTGAAGTTTGTTTTGATATTAAAGTTATCAAATATCTTTATAAATATATGTCATGACCCTAAATCTGACTAGTTATGATGGCACCTAACCCAACCCGCTAGGTAAGACAATTATCAAATATCTAATTCCAATAATAATTATTAAAGCAATTTAAGTAAAAAAGTTATCTTAATCTTATACATTCGCAAAGAACTGGTAGTACAAATCATGAGCTTCTAAGAATAGAGTTTACAAAGTGGAAATAAAATAAATACATAGTATGTTTGAATAGTATATAAACAGAGTTTTACAGATCTAAAGCTACCACGAACAAGAGGCAGCTACAGCCGGGACGCAGGTACATCTTCAATTCAACTCCCATCGAATACAGCAACATCAACAACCAATATCTACACGCAAAGTGTAGAAGTGTAGTATAAGTACAACCGAACCCATGTACTCAATAAGTAACAAACCTAACCTTAGGTTGAAAGTAGTGACGAGCTAACAGAAAGGTCGGGTCTAACACCAATATTCCATAACAGTTCATAAGAGCATAGTACAATAACAAAGAAGAATCTCAAAAATAAAAGGCTCAGTTCGTTCACAGTTCCAGAAAAATAGGCATTTCTTTTCATGTATCTCAGTGAAAATCCAAATCTTTTACCGAAAAAGCCAAAATACGAGTAAGTTTGAAAACTGTGATTTTTCCCAAAAACTCCTTTCAACAAATAGTAAGATGTTTCATTTTCAGATAGCATGAGGGAGGTACTTCTTTATGCCTACATGTTAAGATACATGTAAAATCATAAATGTCCCCAAACTGGGTAGCATAAGGAAATGCACCTCCATGCATGTATCTCAAGTACGCATGTCAAATGCAATGGATCCCGATGATGAGCTCATGTACTCACGCTCTCAGAGTGCTCAATCTCACTGCCTCACATTCTCTCTCACTAAGCTCAGCACACTCAATCACTCAGCGCTGTACAATATCTGTTATGGCGTGCAGCCCGATCCCTATTTATAGTCGAGTACGCTCAGTAGGGGTGTGTAGACTCCGGAGGGGCTCTTTTCAGCCCAAGCGCTATATCGCTATCGCTGCGGCGTGCATCCCGATCCCATAAAATGTAATCAATATAACATGCTGCGGCGTGCTGCCTGATCAGGTCCAAGCCTACACTACTATTGAGTAGCGATGGTGGTCGATGTAGTTTTAACCCAACTACGCCGGGATAAAATCCCAGGGAGTTCATGTTTGGAATTAGGTTTATATCTAAGCTAGATGCGTGTTTTTAATCTTTTTACACTTCCACAAGTTTGGGTTTGATTTCTACTTCTAACTTTACTCTAGATTGCGATAATTGAAACTATGGAAAATATTTGTATTGTTGTTTTTCAAATGTTTAAAGAGACTAGGGTAGTGACTTCTACCTAGGTGGATATCTAACGGGTAGCAAAATCTAGAGCAAGCTTGATTAGTAGGGATGGTAATATAGCTATCACACCTGGGTACTCACTCTATACCTCTCGGTAGTTTGAGTGATTTTGCTCAATTTTGCTTTCTCAAGTCCAAATGGGTATTCATGCAAATCAAGTGATATTAGCTCAAGTTGGGTATTACTATCTCTAGGCTTAACCCTTTAATTGGAGCTATCAATTTCTTGAGTTCACCCCAATTCCTTGTTAGCCTAGTTCTCCTAGACTTAGTCCCTCTTTCTCAAGTAGAGACGAAGTCATAAAGGCATGAATCAATGTTTGCAACCATTAATTCTTGAGTTCTAGCAAGAACTAGGCTAAATATAACTAACCCATTCACATTCAAGCCCTAAAATCAAATATCCATTAAATAACCACACTAGGGTTGGGTCACAACCCTATATATGGGTTTAGCTACTCATGGAAATAACAGAAACTAAAGATGAAAAGAAGGTAAAATACATAATATTAATTTATGGAATGAAAATCTAATGTTAAGGAGTGAATCAATAGAATCCAGTACTTAGGACCTTTGTAGCAGTTCTCGCCCCACCATGTTGACAACCATAGGGCGAAGAATGGTAAGCTTCAAGAATACCCAATTGCTCTTCTTCTGGAACACATCTCCGGATAACACCATCAGTGCAAATTTTGAAGAGATATGGATCATCCCAATAGTAGTCCAGGTAGTCCCGTTTGACCTTCTTCCTTTGGTTTGAGTAGAACGCATTCGTAAAAATGCCACTCACAAGATAGTTGGCCACATCGGCAAACCATGTCATCCCAGTCATACAAATGGAAAGGAGTTGTTCATCAGGAAATGAATCATTGATCTCAAGGCCATCATGTGGCCTCCCGTCCTCCTCCAATCGGGACAAGTGGTCCTCCACTTGATTCTCACTACCCTTTCGGTCTTGAATCTCTAGATCAAACACTTGCAATAGAAGCACCCACCGCATCAACCTTACCTTAGAGTCTTTCTTGCTTATCAAATAATGAAGTGCCGCAAGGTCGGTGTGAACAATCACCTTTGTACCAATTAGGATTGGGCGGAACTTCTCCATAGCAAAGAAAATGTCTAGGAGTTCTTTCTCGGTCACCGTATAGTTGACTTGGGCCTCGTTCATGGTCTTGCTAGCATAGTAGACCAGATGAAAGATCTTATTAATTCGTTGCCCCAATACCGCACCAACCGCCACATCGCTTGCATAACACACGAGCTCAAATGGTAAGCTCCAATTTGGTGCGGTGATAATAGGAGTGGTAGTCAACTTATACTTGAGTAGTTCAAATGCCTTCATACAATCTTCATTAAAAAGGAACTTGTCATCTTTCTCCAAGAGTTTGCACAAGGGGTTTACCACCTTAGAAAAGTCCTTGATGAATCGGCGGTAAAACCCCGCATGACCTAGAAAGCTTCTCACTCCCTTTACGAAAGTAGGGGGAGGGAGTTTGGATATCACTTCAATTTTTGATTTATCAACCTCAATACAATTCTTGGAAATCATGTGACCGAGGACAATGCCCTCCTTGACCATAAAGTGACACTTCTTCCAATTCATCATCAAGTTAGTTTCTTCACAACGTGCCAATACCTTATCTAAGTTATCCAAGAACTCTTCAAAAGAATCCCCCATGACAGAAAAATCATCCATGAAAACCTCGAGAAAGTACTCCACCATATCGGTAAAGATGGAAATCATACACCGTTGAAAAGTTACCGGTGCATTGCATAACCCGAATGGCATCCGCGAGAATGCGAAAATGCCATATGGACAAGTGAAAGTGGTATTCTCTTGGTCTTCAGGTGCAATAAGAATCTGGTTATATCCGGAATATCCATCCAAGAAGCAATAATAAGCACGTCCGGCTAACCTATCTAACATTTGATCAAGAAATGGAAGCGGAAAATTGTCTTTCCGCGTAACTTTGTTGAGCTTTCTATAATCCATGCACACTCTCCACCCGACGACATTTCTTATGGGGATCAGTTCATTTTTGTCATTTGTTATCACAGTCATGCCCCCTCTCTTTGGGACACATTGCACCGGCGAGGTCCATGAACCATCGAAAATGGGGTAAACCACCCCGACATCCAACCACTTGATGATCTCTTTCTTTACTACCTCTTGCATGGCCTCATTCAATCGTCTTTGATGTTCCACAGAGGGTTTGGCATCCTCCTCCAAAATGATTTTGTGCATGCAAAAGGCGGGGCTTATACCCCGAATATCTGCCAATGTCCAACCTATTGCTTTCTTCCTCCTTTGAAGCACCACAAAGGTGGCATCTACCTGTACATTAGTTAAGCACGAGGAAAGAATAACAGGTAAAGTGTAACAAGGACCTAGAAACTCATACCTGAGGTGTGAAAGCAAAGGATTTAACTCCATGGTGGGAGGCTCCTTGATTGAGGGCTTGGTTGGTGGAGTCTTCCTATTTTCGAGATCCAAGGAAAGTTTTCGGGGCTTATAAGTATATGATCCCATTCTTTGCAAAACATTGACACATTTTTCAAAGCCTTCCTTCTCATACTCATCATGATTCAACAACATAATTTCCAAGGTATCTTCCACATTTAACACAACACTTGTGTCATCAACAATTACTTCAGTCACAAGATCCACGAACGAACACACTTTGTTGCTATTTGACTGCCTCATTGATTTACAAACATGGAACACCACTTTTTCATCGCCCATCCGGAAGGTGAGCACTCCAGCTTCTACATCAACTAAGGCCTTCCCTGTAACAAGGAAAGGTCTCCCATAATGACTGGCACCTCATAGTCAACCTCACAGTCAAGTATCACAAAATCTGTGGGAAGGATGAACTTGTCGACCCTAACTAACACATCATCGATTATCCCCAATGGCCTTTTCATTCTCCGATCCGCCATTTGTAAACTCATGGATGTGGGTCTTATTTGCCCAATCCCCAATGTTTTGAACACAGAATAGGGCATCAAGTTAATTCTTGCCCCCAAATCACATAAAGCTTTGGCAAAATCGGCACTCCCAATAGTGCACTGGATTATGAAAGCACCGGGGTCTTCCAACTTTGGAGCTATGGAGTGCACCATAGCACTCACTTGATGTGTCATTTTGATCATTCCACAGTTCATTGATCTCTTCTTTGTTACCAAATCCTTCATGAACTTGGCATATCCCAGCATTTGTTCTAAGGCTTCAACCAACGACTCATTTATGGACAAAATTTTCATCATATCAATGAATTTCTTGAATTGATTCTCATTGTTTTGTTTTGCAAGTCTTTGATGGTATGGAGGAGGAGGACTTGGCATTGGTACCTTAGCCTTTGGCACTATCGGTTCCGGCATGTCAGTCACGTGCTCCCTAGACGGGTTCACTTCTTCTTGCGTCTCCTCCACATTTTCATCAATATCAATCCTCGATTCTTCATTAGCCTGAACATCATTGCTTGGCTCATCATCATCTTGCACCAATAGATCATCACCCACATGTCTTCTTTGGTTTGAGGTACTAGCAACTCTACCTCTCCCACTTCTTGTTGTCATGGCCATTGCATGCCCCGTATTCCCACCTTTCGGGATCACCACCATATCACTAGGTAGTGCCCCCTTTGGGAGAGTATTTGAAGCTTGAGAAATTTGGCCAAGTTGAACCTCTAAGTTGCGGATAGAAGTGCTGTGAGAGGCTAATTGGGTACCGGAGTCGGCGTTTTTCTCCATCATTTGCTTAAACATGTTTTCAATCCATCCCATTTCACTATTGGAAGAACTAGGACCTTACAACGTATATGAAGGCGGGTTATTTGGTTGTTGATACATCGGGGATCTCTGAAAGCCCGACCCTTGATTTCCTTGATTTCTATTATCCCACCCCCCTTGATTATTGTTGTTCCCCCAATTGCTTTGATTGTTTCCACCCCTATTAGCTTGATTATTTACTCCATAATTTCCTTGATTACTTTGATTACCCCAATTGCTTTGATTATTGTTGTTGCCACCACTCCAATTTCTTTGGTGGCCTTGGTTGTTCCAGTTTCCTTGGTTTCTTTGTGATCTCCATTGTTGTTGATTTGGAGCATTGCTTCTTTGACCTTGATAATTGTTGACATATTGAACCTCTTCATATTGCTCATCATATGAATCATCTTGATTATACCCACTATTACTTTTCTCAAATTGTTCCGGATGGTTATGCACTTGTTGACCTCGTTGTCGTCTCTTGTTTACCATCATGCTCACCCCTTCCATAGCATTCACCTGTTTCGACACTTGAACATGTTGAAGCTGAGCCTTGGCCAATTGGTTCATGGTGGTTGTCAACTCCGCAATAGCTTGCCCATGATCATGTAGCTCCTTATGTAGGAGAACAACATTTGGGTCACCCTGAGGAACATTGAATCTACTTTGCCATGCCGAAGAGGTGTTCACCATCTCATCCAAGATTTCACAAGCTTCAGAATAAGGCGTGTTCATGAAGTTACCCCCAACTAGTTGATTTACCACACACTGATTTGTTGTGTTGATCCCCCTGTAGAAGGTCTGTTGGATCATGGCCTCGGTCATGTCATTGTTCGGGCATTCTTTGACCATGGTGCAATAGTTTTCCCAAATCTCGTGCAATGGCTCATTGAGCTCTTATTTGAAAGCTAAAATTTCATCCCTTAGTGTAGCCATGTGCCCGAGAGAGAAGAATTTGGCAATGAACTGCTCGGCCAACTCATCCCAAGTGTGAATGGAATGATTGGGAAATCTCTCTATCCAGTCCAAAGCCTTTCCCTGTAGAGAAAAGGGAAACAGTCTTAACCGCAGTGCATCCTCGGTTACATTTATTTCCTTGCTCCCCTAACAAGTATCGTCAAAACCCTTGAGATTCTTGTAGGCATTTTGGTGTGGAGCTCTAGTGAAGAAACCCTGCTGCTCAAGCAGTGTAAGAATCACGTTGGTAATTTGGAAGTTGCCCGCTTTAATTCGGGGCGGGACTATTGCACTAGCACAGCCCTCATTTGGCAACACCCAGTGCACTGCTCTTGGTGGAGGCGGTCAGCCTCTCCTGTTTACTTGAGGCTCGGGATGAACCTCATCCACTTGATCGTCATCTACCTCCTCCCCCAATGGTAAATTTCCGAGGGGCTCGTTGTTAAGGGCCATTTTGTACCTAAAAGCAATTCAAAACAAAATTAGTAACTTGAAAGGAAAGAAAGACAAAACATACAAATACCTAGATATATTGATAAATCCGTTTAACTCCACGGCAACGGCGCCAAAAATTGATCGGGTCCAAGCCTACACTACTATTGAGTAGCGAGGATGGTCGATGCAGTTTTAACCCAACTAGGTCGGGATCGAATCCACATGGAGTTAATGTTTGTAATTAGGTTTATATCTAAGCTAGATGTCGGTTTTGAATCTAATTACACTTCCACAAGTTTGGATTTGATTTCTACTTCTAACTTTACTCTAAAGATTGCAATAATTGAAACTAAGGACAATATTTTTGTTGTTGTTTTAAAAATATTTAAAGAGACTAGGATAGTGACTTCTACCTATGTGGATATCTAACGGGTAGAAAAATCTAGGGCAAGATTGTTTAGTTGGGATTGTAATATAGCTATCACACCCGGGTACTCACTCTATACCTCTCGGTAGTTTGAGTGATTTTGCCCAATTTGGCTTTCTCAAGTCCAAATGGGTATTCATGCAAATCAAGTAATATTAGATCAAGTTGGGTTACCATCTCTGGGTTTAACCCTTTAATTGGAGCTATCAATTTCTTGAGTTCACCCCAATTCCTTGTTAGCCTAGTTTCCCTAGACTTAGTCCCTCTTTCTCAAGTAGAGACTAAGTCATAAAGGCATGAATCAATATTTGCAACCATTAGTTCTTGAGTTCTAACAAGAACTAGGCTAAATATCACTAACCCATTCACATTCAAGCGCTAAAATCAAATACCCATTAAATACCCACACTAAGGTTGGGTCACAACCCTAGCTATGGGTTTAGCTACTCATGAAAATAACAGAAATTAAAGATGAAATGAAGATAAAATCCATAATATTAATTTATGGAATGAAAATCTAATGTTAAGAAGTAAATCTAGTACAAAATTTCCGAAAACAGAAAAGTCAGCCATCACAGGTGCTCATAAAAAACATAACATCCCCTAAAAATGACAAATGTTCTATTTATACTAAGTTGAAAATATCTGATATAAATGCTCCTGCGGAGGTTGTGCGGCCGCGTAATTCTAAGTGCGGACGCACTCTTGCTTTCACGGCCACATAATTCTGATGCAGTCCGCGTTCTTTTGTTTTGGATCTGGGTTGAGCTGAACTTTCGCGTATCGCATAATTTTAAGTGCGGCCGCGCTCCAGATTATGCGGTCGCATAAAAGTGATGCGGTTCGCACTTGCTTGAGTTTGGCTTGAAATCAACTCTATGATTCTTCATCTTGCGGACCGCATAATTTTAATCGCAGCCGCACAAGGGAATTCCACGGCCAAACAATTCCGGTGCGGTCCGCACTGCTATTTATTGCTCAAGTTGTCATCTCTCTAAATCTCAGTCATCGCGGTCCGCGTAATTTCAATTGCGGCCGCACAGGGAATATTGCGGCCGCTCATTTCTGGTGCAGTCCGCGCTTATCATTTACTCAAAAATCACACTCTCTGAATATCCCTCTTGCGGACCGCATAATTATAATCGCGACCACATCATGGCTATCGCGGCTGCACAATATTTGTCCGCACTTCAGATCTCTTTGCCCAGCTTTGGTTTTTGTTCAACTTTTTACTCCTTTGTGAGTTGATTTTCATTCCTTTGGCTCATTTTGAACAATTTCTGCAAGCAAGCATACTTTATTAGTTTCTGGGAATACCTTCAAGCATTTTTGGCCTTAAACACAAGTAAAAGAGAGCAAATAATAGGTTAAAATCCCTACTTATCACATCCCGATCCTAAAATATCACTCACTCAGGCCCTCGGCCTCACTCAGTCATCAATCTCTCAAGTCTCTCTCACGGCTCACAATGTCATGAAACTAGCCCGGCAATAATGATATGATGTATCAATAAATAACTAAGACTGAGATATGATATAAATGCATGAATATGACTGAGTGCGAAATATCAGTGAAATCAGTGAGATGACAGTAAGAAACGACCACTATGGGTCAAAACAATATCGGCATAATGCCCAAACATGATATCTTGCATGATTGACAGCTTAACTACTTTATCTCATGGTGAAAACACGGATATCAACAAAGTAGGGCCACTAAACAGTGCCATGGAAACAACAGAGTCCCAATTCATATGATGCATGCCCATCACCTAGCATGGGCGTCACCTCAATACCGATCACATAACACAAATTCCGGGGTTTTATACCCCCATCACTAAGATTAGAAGAGTTACTTACCTCGAACAAGCCAATACCAATGTCGAGCAAGCCAAGCGATGCTCCAAAGATGCCATCACGCGCGTTCCGACTTCCGAATGGCTCAAAACTAACCAAAAACAACTCAAATACATTAGACAATGCTAAAGGAACCAATCCCGATCGAAAAAGATCAAACCTTGAATCAAAAGCCCAAAAGCGGCCAAAATCCCGGTCCCGCACCTCTGAACCCAATAAAATTTACAAAATTCAACAACCCATTCAATTACGAATCCAACCATACTAGTTTCACTCAAATCTAACCCCAATTCGATGTTCAAAACTCAAAAATTCATATTATGAAACTTTTAGGCCAAAACCCCAAATTTCCTCTTTAAAATTCACAATCCCATTACCAAACACGAAGATAGATTCATGAAATATAACCAAAACTGAGTAGAGAACACTTACCCCAAATAATATGGTGAAAATTGCTTCAAGAATCGCCTCAATCCGAGCTCCAAAGCTCCCAAAATGCAAAAATGTCTCAAACCTTCGAAATAGAGTACTATATACACTGCCCAGACGTCCTCATTAGCGAACGCGGGAAAACCATCGCGTTCGCGATGAATAAAACTCATACCGCCACAAAAGACTCTACGTGTTCGCGATGCACCCCATGCAAATGTGATGAACACTACTGCCAAAGCTTCGCGAATGCGACTAACCTTACACAATCACAGAGAAGAACGCTCAAATTCCCGGCTGCCAACCTCAACACTTCGCGAATGCGATCCTCCATACGCTAGCGCGAATAGGACATGCCCCAAATCAACGCGAATGCGGAACATACTTCGCGATCGCGATGAACAATTTTCTGCTGCCATCAAAGTACATTACGAGTTCGCGACACTTGCCACGCGAACGCGATGAAGAACTGAGACACCAGAAAAATAGCAGAACACAGCAGTACCAAAATAAAGAAAAATGATCCAAAATCAATCCAAAACACACCCGAGCCCCTCGGGACCCCATCCAAACATACCAACAAGTCCCATAACATAATACAGACCTACTCGAGGCCTCAAAATACACATAATAACATCGGAACGATAAATCACGTCTCAATTCGAATTCAATGAACTTTGAAACTTCAACTTCCACAACCGATGCCAAAACCTATCAAATTACGTTCGATTGACCTCAAAATTGTACACAAGTCACATTCGACATTATGGACATACTCCAACTTAAGAAATCGGAATCCGACCCCGATATCAAAAAGTCCAATCCCAGTCAAACTTTCAAAAATACCAACTTTCGCCATTTCAAGCCAAAATCAACCACGGACCTCCAAATTGCAATCCGGACGCGCTCGTAAGTCCAACATCACCCAACAGAGCTAACGGAACCATCAAAATTCCAATTCGAGGTCAAAAGTTAAAAAGTCAAACTTTGTCAACCCTTTCGAATTTAAAGCTCCCTCGTTGAGAATCATTCTTCCAATTCAGCCCCGAATAACCTGAAAACCAAAATCGACGATTCACACAAGTAAAAATACATCATACGGATCTACTCACACCCATAAACTAATGAGCGAAGTGTAAAATGCTCAGAACGATCGGTCGGGTCGTTACATCCTCCACTACTTAAACCAGCGTGTAACCTTTCCATGCACATACCCGAGGTGATCTCGAGTACTCAAAGTACATTACCATAACCATGTAGAAGCAAATGACACAACTCCACACAAACCCGAAGGAACATAACCAATGTGCAATCAATCATGCAATACCCAACTACTCATCTCGCTCAAATTCTGCTATAAAACCACAACAGAACTGCACTATGTGTACCTAAAACCAACGAATCATAATTCCTCGTAGCATAGAAGAGTAACTCACAGAAAATTCCAAAACAAGAATAAGCTCAACAACAACTGAATGGCACATCCCTCAACAATAGCAGTATGGAGCCAACCAATTCGGCTCGGTGTAGAATACACACCCTAATTGGGCCTACCAATGGACCCCCAAGTCAACTCCTGGCACCCACACGTGGATAACTAACCCTCAGAAAGCCCACAATGATTGAATCATAACACATACTATCTTCTAGCTAGCTTCGGCCATGACTTCACAGTCCACAACCATGAAACAACCTGCTCTTGAGAACTCAAAGTCAACAAATCCATAGAACACATGAATCACCATGTCTGATCCCAACTCCACCGCCAGAATGTCTAACACATCTCTCATACACAATCATCCCACGAGGAATACTTCTAAAATTCTTCCATGCCACCTAGAAAAATTTGAATATCAGCAGTCGATCAACCAGGAGAGTGTCGCAATACCAATAAAGTATCCATAAATAAAAACACATTGCCCCTTCAGAAATGTATACTCTCATCAGCCCATACTGATTAGTAATATCATTTACCTAGTCATCTGAAACCTCCTATGCTGCCTACAAATTTATGTCCTTCCCTTCAAAACTAAAATGTGACCTTGCACATGCAAATCTCAATCCCACATAACACACCGCGTCTACCATGCCATCTTGTGAATAGTATAAGAATCTAATAATTAATTTTGGGTCACAATCAGAATACATACCCGGTCAGTCGAAAACCTTCCATTTGGTCTCATCCCATAGAAAATTCCAATACGCGCATATTCCTCATGCCGATAAGGAATATACCCCTCGAGCCATGGTAAAAACCATTGAGAACTCTTCGAATCCCTTTTGCACACAACCACGCTATCAGAACTGAATCTCTCTAAATCAACCCAGCCACGCAGGTCGCCAAAAGCCAAGAGCATGCCACGAAACACTTGTGGAGACTAGTCACATTATAAGTAGCCAAAGACCCGATTATATCTATTACTGTGCTGATCCAAGCTACTACCACGCTATCCTATTTCTCCCAGTCTTTTCCAAATTACCTTGAAACTGACACTTCTATTTGCTGGACCACCACGACCCTTAAACAAAATTCACCACACAAGAGACCCTAGTATAGAACCACAATGCCCTAAGGCCCATAAACTGCTGACTTCTCTCTTAAGCACCCCAAAGCACCACAACTGAGACATCCACTCCGAAAGTCCTTATGTGAATTTAGATTTATTCCTCTTCCCTTTTTCTTATATTAAAATGTAGAGTCCATAGTCATACAGAATTACCGTAAGTCTCGACACCATCCAATGTAACTCTCAGCTTCTAGCCATATACACATCTTGAAAATTCCAAATCGCTACTTATAAATCTTGAATCCATTAGAACCATTTTTGAAGAGTCATCCGCTCTACTCAAATCTCAATTAAGCCGACCAAACGAACCGAACGAGCTGTGCCCCATTAGCACAACAACACCCAAGGGAGTAAAGAGTAACCCACACTCCTAAGCAACCGAGCAACTTCCTACTCTATGTACACTACATCCTTTGCGAATAAATACTCAATTATTCCATAATGCCCATATACCCATAGCGTGTAATACAACCCATATAAAGACATTCCCTTAACCGAGTCATTATCAACCTCGACCTCTGCAAGTTATAACTGATTTACCAGTATACCTCAAACCGAAAACAATACAATACATAATCGTGCAATCAACTTGTCAATAGCAGACTCCCCCACTTGGCTCAGTGCCATGGAATAAAATATCTGACTACTTACAATAACAATACCCCATTACTACTATGATACCATAGTGAGATTTCATTAAATCCTTCATCCGTTCATGCAACACAAACCATCTAGTACTTCAAATCATCTGCAAATCCTGCGTTCATCCTCGTGATGGTTAAGCCAACTCAAATTGCAACATATATCATTCACTGCTAAAAGAGAACTCTCTACCAAACATCATAAGGACCACACAACCTCAGGAGACATCGCAAGAGATAACTTACCTGCTCTGCCTCAAACTGACATCTCTTTATACCCTTCCACAGTCATGACTACTACGCAATCACTTAATCTTCTTGATTATGAACTCATCAACAAGATAGGAGAATCTACTTCATTCCACAACTAAACAACATGAGAGATCCCTCAACACACCCATAACTCGAGACCATATGCCAAATCAAGACAGAAATCACACACCTCATAGTCCTTGCTACCTCTCAAGTAAACTCTTCTCGTCACATTCGAATGATCCGAACACATCTCCCAGTCACATCATACTCACCACATAGCCATTTCATCGCTCATCGAGCTACAAATTCCTCTCGTAGGGACTTTACCGGACATATGAGTCCAAATATACAAGTTACCACTGAAGCTACCGATCTCAGCATAGTACATTAACAAGGAAGAATCTCAAAAAGTAAAGGCTCAGTCCGTTCACAATTCCAGAAAAATAGGCATTTCTTTTTAAGTATCTCAGTGAAAATCCAAATATTTTACCGAAAAGCCAATATATGAGTAAGTTTGAAAACTGTGATTTTCCCCAAAAACTCCTTTCAACAAATAGTAAGAAGTTTCATTTTCAGATAGCATGAGGAAGGTACTTCTTTATGCCTACATGTCAAGATACAGGTAAAATCATAATTGTCCCCAAACTGGGTAGCAGAAGGAAATGCACCTCTATGCATGTATCTCAAGTACGCATGTCAAATGCAATGCATCCCGATGATGAGCTCATGTACTCATGCTCTCAGAGTGCTCAATCGCACTGACTCGCATTCTCTCTCACTATGCTCGGCACACTCAATCACTCAGCGCTGTACAATACTCCCTGCGTCGTGTAGCCCGATCCCTATTTATAGTCGACTGCGCTCACTAGGGGTGTGCATACTCTGCAGGGGCTCCTTTCAGCCCAAGCGCTATATCATTGCGGCGTGCAGCCTGGCCCAATCATATAAGTAGCCATAAAGCTTGTTGCAGCGTGCAATCCGTGCACTAATCTACAGCCACAACCCGTGCAATCCGTGCACCAAATAGCAACATTCCAAACCTACTCAATCATGAACATGACTCAAATAAGATAACCGTCCCGCAAGCTGAACGGGTCCACCCCAATGCAATGCTAAGAACCCATCACACAATAGAACCATAGTACACCAATCTAACATAAAGGATCATATCTCAACGTAACTCTGCCGCCATGGGCAACACCATCCAAACACTGAACCATATGAAATACCTTAACCACCATGCTCAAAATCAATAATCACACGCAATCCGACATCGAGTACTCAAAGTGCATAACCATAACCATGTAGAAGCTAATGACACAATACCATACAAACCCGAAGGAACATAACCAATGTGCAATCAATCATGCAATACCCAACTACTTATCTCGCTCAAATTCCGCTATAAGACCACAATAGAACAACACCATGTGTGCCTAAAACCAACGAATCACAACTCCTCGTAGCATAGAAAAGTAACTCACAGAAAATTCCAAAACACGAATAAGCTCAACAACAACCGAATGGCACATCCCTCAACAATAGCAGTATAGAGCCAACCAATCCGGCTCGGTGTAGAATACACACCATAATTGGGACTACCAATGGACCCCCAAATCAACTCCGTGCACCTACACGTGGATAAATAACCCTCCGAAAGCCCACGATGACTGAACTGTAAACACATATTATCGTCTATCTAGCTTCGGCCATGACTTCACAGTCCACAACCATGAAACAACCTGCTCTTGAGAACTCTCAGTCTACAAATCCATAGAACACACGAATCACCATGTCTGATCCCAACTCCATCGCTAGAATGTCTAACACATCTCTCATGCACGATCATCCCACGAGGAATACTTCTAAAACTCTTCCGTGCCACCTAGCAAAATTTGAATATCAACAGTCGATCAACCAAGAGATGCCTCAATACCAATGAAGTATCCATATATCAAAACACATTGCCCTTTCTGAAATGTATACTCTCATCAGGCCATACCGATTAGAACTAACATTTACCTAGTCATCTGAAACCATCCATGCTGCCTACATATTTATGTCCTTCCCTTCAAAACTGAACTATGACCTTGCACATGCAAATCTCAATCCCACACAACACACCACGTCTACCATGCCATCCTGTGAATAGTACAAGAATCTCATAACTAACTCTGAGTCAAAAGTAGAATACATACCTGGTCAGTCGGAAAACTTCCATTTGATCTCATCCCGGAGAAAATTCCAATATGCACATATTCCTCATGCCGGTAAGGAATATACCCCTCGAGCCATGGTAAAAACCATTGAGAACTCTTCAAAACCCATTTGCACACAACCACGCTATCAGAACTGAATCTCTCCAACTCAACCCATCCACACATGTCGCCAAAACCCAAGAGCATGATACGAAACACTTGTGGAGACTAGTCACATTATAAGTAGCCAAAGACCCGATAAAGACCCGATTATATCTGCTACTGTCTTGATACAAACTACTACCACGTTGTCCTATTTCTCCTAGACTTTTCTAAATTGCTTTCAAACTGATACTTCTCCTTGCTGGACCACCACGACCCTTAAACAAAATTCACCACACCAGAGACCCTAGTATAGAACCACAACGCCCTAAGGCCCATAAGCTGCTGACTTCTCTCTTATGCACCCAAAGCAATACAACCGAGACATCCACTCCGAAAGACCTTATGTGAATTTAAAATTATTCCTCTTCCTTTTTTCTTATACTAAAATGTAGAATCCATAGTCATACAGAATTACTGCAAGTCTCGACACCATCCAATGTAACTCACAGTTTCTAGCCATATACACATCTTGAAAATTCCAAATCGCTAGTTATAAATCTTGAATCCATTAGATCCATTATCGAGAGTCATCCACTCTACTCAAATCTCAATTAAACCGACTAAATGGACCGAACGACTTGTGCCCCATTAGCACACAAACATCCAAGGGAGTAAAGAGTAACCCACACTCATAAGCAACCGAGCAAACTCCTACTCCATGTACACTACATCCTTTGTGAATAACAACTCAATTATTCCGTAATGCCCAAATACCAATAGAGTATAATACAACCTGTATCCAGAAATTCCCTTACCCGAGTCATCCTCGACCTCGACCTATGCAAGTCATAACTGATTTACCAGTATACCTCAAACCAAAAACAATACAACACATAATCATGCAATCAACTTGTCGATAGGAGACACCCCCACTTGGCTCAAAGCCATGGAATAAAACATCTGACTACTTACAATAATCATACCCTATTACTACCATGATACCATAGTGAGATTCCATTACATCCTTCATCCGTTCATGCAACACAAACCATCTAGTACTTCAAATCATCTGCAGATCTTGCCTTCATCCTCGTGATGGTTGAGCCAACTTTCACAGGCGATCCAAACTCAAATTGCAACATCTATCATTCACTGGTAAAACAGAATTCTCTACTAAATATCATAAGGACCACACAACCTCAGGACACCTCACAGGAGATAACCTACCTGCTATGCGTCAAACTGATATCTCTCTATACCCTTCCACAGTCATGACTACTATGCAATGACTTAATCTTCTTGATTCTGAACTCATCAACAAGCCAGGAGAATCTACATCATTCCATAACTAAACAACATGAGAGATCCCTCAACACACCCATAACTCAAGACCATATGCAATGGGTAGCCTCTGTAAATCCATCATTTCCGTGCAGGAGAAGAAAGCAGCTCCTACTAAGGGGCCAGAAGCTAAAAGAACTAGGAGGGCCCGTGGTGAGATTTGGGTTTTGAATCAGTTAGTGCAAGAAAACTGATCAACCTGCAGTATGTCGTGCAGTCACAACGTCTACTCCATTATCAGGTACATATTTCTGTTTATTTTGGTGCCAGAAACAGAGTTAGTGCGATTTACTAGTACTGAATTCCTCCTAAAATCGTCGAGTGGTTATGTGGAACACTAGATTTAGCGGTGTTATGTTTTACAATCTATTAGCAATATTAGTCTAGAGTCCAGGTTTCAGCTGAATTGAATAAAGATACGGTTCCAATAATCTTTTCCTTTTAATAATATTGGAAGATGTTGCATGTCCTTCAGTTATGCAGTTGCATTTTTCAACTATCCCATGTATACCTGATTATTTTGCTTGTTTTGCAGCAATCTTTGAAAGATATACTGAAAGAGCTCTGCTTGTACAACAAAAGAGGAATAAACCAAGAGAACATATTAGCTGAAGCCAGAGTATAAGAAATCTGTGGAGGATACAGGTGCCAAATGAATTGTGTCTCTGTTTTAACGTATATTAGATGTGCAACGTGAAGTAATAGGATTTTTCAGAATTCTCTTTCATGAATGTTTATATCCCAGGCCTTCACTAGTCAATAGGTGTGTTGATATAATGTTCTTGTCAATCATGAAATTGCGTAGAGTTATGTGAATGAGATAAATACTGGAATGCATTAACTAAACATACTTTCTTTATTTTACCTTTTTGCTTACTTTACGTCTATTTTTTAAAAAGCCGAGGGTCTACTGGAAACAACCTCTCTGCCTTCTTAAAGGTAGGGTTAAGGTCTGCGTACATACTTCCCTCCCAGACCCCACTTGTGGGATTACACTGGGTATGTTGTTGTTGTTGTTGTTGTTGTTGTTGTTGTACGTCTATTTTTAAAAGAAAGAACTGGGCTCAAGCGTTGTGTTTTTTCTGGTTGGTGTATTGTAGATTGATAGAATTTAGGTGGCTTACAGCAATAGTAATCATATTATGTTGATATCAATCTCGGGCAGTTCTGGAATATTTGTATAGGTTCAATTTCCCATGATGGTAGAGTAACAATATATTATTTTTGACACGGATGACCTATGTGCTTAAGGTGTAGCCATTTTCTTTGCTTCTTATAAATAGCTAATTGGTTGTATAATGGATAAGAATACACAAATATCTTTCTGATATGTAGTGCGTGAACGGAGTACTCTTGTGCACTAGCTTTCTGGTCTTTTCAGGAGAAAAAAACATGGCAGGTCATAACTTGTTTTAAAGGTGGGGTATCTTTGGCACCAAGGACATCTGTATGTGCGTAAATTGAATCGTGAAAATGTTGAGACGTATTCTAGTTGTCTGCGTTGGTGGTGTTTCTTCTATAATCCTTGAAATGGAGGCATCATTAGGTTCTTACCTGGGGTTTGCACATCTCTCTTGCCACTTTGTGATTCTAGGTTGGAGATGAGTAATTCTGTAATTGTGTTTGACTCTCCACTTGAGGACATCTTGAAAGCTCAAAGGTATTTTCAAGCTTATATTTTGAGCCTGTTGATTCCTTCTTTACTTGTACTGATGATTGATGAGAGCATGGTCATATCTTCTGAGCTTCTCCCCCACCCCCATTCTTACCCTCAGGAAAAAGAAAAGGAACGAAAAGAAACCAAAGATTGCGTCAGTTGTTTTATCTTCCATTTTGACTGTATTTGAAGGGTTTTGAGTCCACAATTAGAAGTATTAAGATTTATTCATTTCCCACTAACTAAAATCTTCTTTTCCTTCCTAGGCTGTCGTAGACTTTATTCACTTTTGAAAATTTTCATTTAAAATGTAAATTTTCATTTAAAATGATTATTTATTAATTCATGTAACTGGAACGGAGTGAAAAGCCCAAGATGTCATGTTGAGTCTAATCTTTTAGATCCAATGATTTCACTCATAATATAATTTGATTGTTTTCCTTTACCTGTGCTCATCTAAAATGGGACAATTTAAATAGGAAGGAGGGTGTATTAACTATACCAAATCCAACGTTTAGGGGACGAGGCTTCGCGATTTTCCAAAGGGAGGATGATTTCTTTCCCCCTTCAATTTGTATGATTAGTTCAATGGTATCATTATGTCGGCCATTGGTTAGGTTTGGTTTGCAATGACATCTCTATGTGCTGCTACTTTACTTTTCTTCCAGCTCACTTTGTTTGACTCTTTTACTTTAAGGCGAAATTCCCAGATAGCCCCTCAAACTTGGCACGATGTCAGTTGGACAATTCAGCTTAACTAATGATCAGATAAACACCTATGTTAGATAGAAGTGTGTTACATGAGCACCTCACACTTGCATGGAAAATTGTGTCTTACACTTAAATTTGAGCGCGTGAAAAGCTCAAAATATGCTTTTTCTTTTTTGAAAAATTTCACCTCTCTTCCTCAAAATTTCCAGTTGCCCTTTCCACCATTTTCACAAAATTTAAGCTTAATAATCACTTCTCTCCATAATCCAAAAAAAGAAAAAAGAAAAAGAGCTGCCAATTCGAGCAATCTCCATTACCATTGCCAACATTTCTGATGACCCTTTCCACCAGCAGATCTTCTTGTCACATTCGAACGATCCAAACACATCTCGTAGTCACATCATACTCACCACATAGCTATTTCACCACTCATCGAGCCACAAATTCCTCTTGTAGGGACATTACCAGACATATGAGTCCAAATATACAGGTAAAATCATAAATGTCCCCAAACTGGGTAGCAGAAGGAAATGCACATCTATGCATGTATCTCAAGTGTGCATGTCAAATGCAATGCATCCCGATGATGAGCTCATGTACTCACGCTCTTAGAGTGCTCAATCACATTGCCTCTCATTCTCTCTCACTATGCTCCGGTTACTCAATCACTCATCGTTGTACAATACACGCTGCAGCGTGCAGCCCGATCCCTATTTATAGTCGACTGCGTTCACTGGGGGGGTGTGCAGACTCTGGAGGGTCTCCTTTCAGCCCAAGCACTATATCGTTGTGGCGTGCAGCCCGACCCAATCATATAAGTAGCCATAAAGCTTGTTGCTTTAAGAAACGATATCTAGCATGGTGAAATCGGTGAGATGACAGTAAGAAACGACCACTATAGGTCCAAACAATATCGGCATAATGCCCAAGCATGATATCTAGCATGATTGACAGCTTAACTACTTTATCACATGTCAAAAACACGGATATCAACAAAGTAGGGCCACTATACAGTGCCATGGAAACATCAGAGTCCCAATTCACATGGTGCATGCCCACACGCCTGTCACCTTGCATGGGTATCACCTCAATACCTATTACATAACATGTATTCCGGGGTTTCATACCCTCAGCACTATGATTAGAAGAGTTACTTACCTCGAATAAGCCAATACCAATGCCGAGCAAGCCAAGCGATGCTCCAAAGATGCCATCACGCGCGTTCCAACCTCCGAACGGCTCTAAACTAACCAAAAACAATTCAAATACATCAAGCAATGCTAAAGGAACCAATCCCGATCAAAAGAGATCAAACCTTGAATCAAAAGCCAAAAATCGTCCAAAAGCCCAACCCAGGCCCGTACCTCGGAACCCTATAAAATTTATAAAATTTAACAACCCATTCTCATATTATAAAACTTTAGGCCAAAACCCCCAATTTGCTCTCTAAAATTCACAATCCTATTACCAAAAATGAAGATAGATTCATGAAATATAACCGAGTAGAGAACACTTACCCCAATTCATATGGTGAACATTGCTTCAAGAATCGCCTCAATCCTAGCTCCATAGCTCCCAAAATGCAAAAATGTCTGAAACCTTCGAAATAGAGTACTATATACACTACCTAGACGTCCTCTTTCGCGAACGCGGGAAAACCATCGCGTTGGTGATGAATAAAACTCACACTGCCACAAAAGACTCTACGCGTTCGCGATGCGCCCCACGCGAATGCGATGAACACTTCTGTCAAAGCTTCGCAAATGCGACTAACCTTACACGATCGCAAAGATGAACGCTCAAATTCCCGGTTGCTGACCTCAACACTTTGGGAATGCGATCCTCCATATGCTAACGCGAAGAGGACTTACCCCAACTCTACGCAAATGCAGAACATACTTCGTGATCGCGAAGAACAATTTGCTGATGCCATCAAAATACACTACATGTTCGCGACACTTGCCATGCGAACTCGATGAAGAATTGAGACAGCAGAAAAACAATAGAACACAACAGTACCAAAATGAAGAAAAATGATCTGAAATCAATTTGAAACAAGCCCGAGCCCCTCGGGACCCTGTCCAAACATACCAATAAGTCCCATAACATAAAACAGACCTACACGATGCCTTAAAACACACATAACAATATCGAAACGACGAATCACACCTCAATTCGAATTCAATGAACATTGAAACTTCAACTTCCACAACCTATGCCGAAACCTATCAAATTACGTCTGATTGACTTCACATTTTTCACACAAGTCACATTCGACATTACGGACCTACTCCAACTTCCAGAATCGGAATCCGACCCCGATATCAAAAAGTCCAATCCTGATCAAACTTTCCAAAATTCCAACTTTTGCCATTTCAAGCCAAAATCAACCACGGACCTCCAAATCGCAATCCGGACGCGCTCCTAAGTCCAAAATACCCAACGGAGCTAACAGAACCATCAAAATTTCAATCTGAGGTCAAATGCTAAAAAGTCAAACTTGGTCAATTCTTTCAAATTTAAAGCTCCCTAGTTGAGAATCATTCTTCCAAATCAGTCCCGAATAACCTGAAAACCAAAACCGACGATTCACACAAGTCAATATACATCATACAGAGCTACTCACATCCATAAACTACCGAACTAAGTGCAAATGCTCAAAACAACCGGTCGGGTCGTTACAATATATTTGTAATAGACATGATAAAATTGCTTTTTTCGTACATGTTGTTGATCCGAACATTGAAATAGATGAGATGAAACAATATCAATCCACTAGATGGGTTTCGCCACTCGAGGTAACTTGGAGTTTATTTGGTTTTCCCATTAGCAAAATGAGCCCAGCTGTTTACTATCTTCAGCTACATCTTGAAGGACAATAATTTGTCTCTTTTAAAACCACAGAGACCATAAATGCAATTGTAAGTAATCCCATGATTAGAAAAACAATGTTGACAGAATTGTTTTTGATGAACAGCGAAAACAAAGATGCTAAGAATCTAAAGTTACTTTACAAGGAATTTCCAGAATATTTTGGATGGTCCAAACAATATAGGATGTGGACACGTCGACAAGGGGGTACTGTTATTGGACGTGCTGTGACATGTCATCCTATAGAGGGGGAAAGATACTATCGATTGTTATTAATGAATATTAGAGGACAAAAATCATATCAACATTTGCTAACTGTAAATGGAGTATGTTGCAGTACATTTAGAGAAGTCGCAGAGAAAAAAGGATTATTACAATTCGACAATAACTTGGTTCACAGTATGTCAGAAGCTGTAAGAAATCAGATGCCTTATAGTTTAAGACGTTTATTTTCTATGTTGTTAGTGTATTGTAATCCTGCTAATCCAAAAGAACTTTGGGACTAATTTGAAGATTCTATGTCTGAAGACTTTAAGATTATGCCAAATTTGAATAAGAAACAGATTCATCATATGACTTTAAACCATATTAATGATATTTTGCATTCAATGGGTCATGACATAAATGAATTTACATTTGTACCTAAAAGAATTTTAGCTTCATTAGCTGCTAAAGAGGCTCAGGATTCTCATTTTGAAAGAAATATAATTGTTAGAGAAGAAGATTTGTTATTAGAAGCAAAATTGAACAATGAACAACAAGAAGCATATAATATGTAATGACACCTCAGGTGCGGAAATGCCTGGGCACCTCAGGTGCGGAAATTACTGGGCAGTGTTAAAAACGAGGGTTTTCGAAAGTTTTCTCATTTTGGAGCTCGGTTTGGGTGATTTTGGAGAGGAAGTTTTCCACACAACTTGGGGTAAGTGTTCTTGACTCCCTTGTGGTTATATTTCATGAATTAATCTTCATTTTTGGTGTAAGATTATCGAAACTTCAAGAGAAATAGAAGGAAATTTCTTTAATGTCACAAAATGATTTTTTTGAGTTTTGAATACCGATTCGGAGTCAGATTTGAGTGAAATTAGTATGGTTGAACTTGTAATTGGATGGGTTATCGTATTTTGTGAGTTTCATCGAATTCTGAGACGTGGGCCCCACAGGTGATTTTTGGGGCATAATTTTGGATTTTTGTGATAATATTGGTATTTTGATGTGGAATTAATTCCTATAAATTGTGTGGACTGAATCAAATTAATTGTGACTAGATTCGAGCTGTTCGAAAGTCGTTACGCACAGAATGGAATTTCTGGAGCATTGTTTAGCTTGCTCGATATTAGATTCGACTTGTTCGAGTTAACTCTCCTAATCTTGGAGATGAGGGTATGAATCCTGAATATATGTATTATGTGAATTGTTGGGAGGTGACGCACATGTTATATGACGGGCGTGTGGGTGTGCACCATAAAAATTGTGACATAATTGTTTCCGTGAAATTTTGTAGTCAAATAATCTTGACATTTTCTATATAGTTTTATGTGCTAAAGAAATTTAGCTGAGAATCATATTAAAAATCATGCTGAGGCTATGTGCCAGTATTGTTGGGACCCATAGAGGTTATATTGCTTTGAATTATTTGTTTTAAATTGAAAATTTATACTCAATTTTATTCATGTCATTACATATCATATTTCAGTCTCTATTGTTATTTATTGATAAATCATATCATTATTTTTGGGCTATTTTAATGACATTGTGAGCCCATGAGAGAGAGACTGGAGAGATTGATGACTGAGTGAGGCCAAGGGCCTGATTGTGAGGATTATTATGTAAATCGGGGCTGCCCGGCTGCAGCAGGCCTTATAGTCTTTATTATAGCATGTGAGTTGTCCGTGTGGATCCAAATATTATTATAGCACGTGAGTTGTCCGTGCAGCAAGTGAGTTGTCCGTGCAGATCCAGATATTATTATAGCACGTGATTATCCGTGCATATTATAGCGCTTGGGCTGAAGGAGCCCCTCCGAAGTCTGAACACCCCTAGTGAGCGCAGGTACCTACTGAGTGCGAGTACCGAGTACGAGTGCTGGGCGATTGGGAGCACTGAGTGACTGGGAGGACTAAGTGAAATGATACTCTGAGAGTATGCATATGATTTTATCACTGAGTTGCATCGCATTGACATGCACACATGACATACATGCATAGAGATATATTTTCCTCATGCTGCACAATATCACATCATTCATGATTTCTCACACATGTTGACAGATGGGCATAGTGATGCATTTGTTTTACACGGGTTATCTGGAAAGAAAATAAAACTTCTCATTTATATTTGACATGATTTTGGGAAGATTATTGTTTTCAAACTTATTCATATTTTTGGCAACTTCGATAAAGGATTTGGGTTTTTTTCACTAATGTACTTGAAAGGAAGAACTATTTTTAGAAATCATGATTTAGATGAGCATTTTTATTACTGAGGTACTTCTTGTATTATTTGCTTTACGTTGTTATGGACTGTAGTGGACTATTTGTTTTGGACCCGACCTTGGTAAAAGCTCGTCACTACTTTCAACCTAAGGTTAGATTTGTTACTTACTCAGTACATGGGGTCGGTTGTACTGATACTACACTTCTACACATTGCGTGCAGATGTTGGCTGTTGTTGCTGTGCTCAATGGTTGCCGGATTTGAAGATGTACCTGCGTTCTTATGGTAGCTTCCTCTTGTTCATGGTAGCCTTAGATTATAAAAACTTTGTTTATGTACTTTTGAAACAAAAGATGTATTTACTTCATATCAGCTTTGTAAATTCTATTCTTAGAAGCTTATTATTTGTACTACCAGTTCTTGGAGAATGTATAAGATAAGATCTTCATTTACTTAATTTGCTTTAATAATTGTTATTTGAATTGGGTAGTTGAAAGTTGGCTTACATAGCGGGTTGGGTTAGGTGCCATCACGACTAGTTGGATTTTGGGTCGTGACAAGTTGGTATCGGAGCTTTAGATTCATAGGTTCTACAAGTCATGAGCAAGTGTCTAGTAGAGTCTTGGGGATCTGTATGATGATGTCTATACTTATCTTCGAGAGGCTACAAGGCATTTAGGGTAATTTCCCGTCTTTCTTTCCTTATCGTGCGAAATTGATTCAGCTTGAAATATAACTCTTTGAATTCCTTCCATGCATTTCGTATGCGCATATGAGTGCTCGGTATCAGCTGTGCATCGCCGACTTGTGATTCTATGAATGAGGTTCAAGATGTGTACTTTGTGTTTTGGTGATAGGCCAATCTGGAGGACTTGACGCCATGGTTAGACCGTAGTTTAAGCTCAGTAGCTTCAGTTATAACTTGTACATTTGGACTCATATGTCCGGTAATATCCCTACGAGTGGAATTTGTGGCTCGATGAGCGTTGGAATGGCCTTGTGATGAGTACGATGTAACTGCGGGATATGTTAAGACGATTTGAATGTAACGAGAAGTGTTTCTATGAAATGTAAATGAAAGTCCATTGGGTGCTTGATTTTCGTTTTGATGTGACGTACAGTCTCGAGTATGAATGTTTTGAAGGATCTTTCATGTTGTTAAATTTTAGGACAAACTAAATTCTCATGTCTTGTTAATAAGCTTGGACTTGGAAAGATTAAGTGATGGCGTAGTAATTGTGACTGCGAAAAGAGATAACAAGATACCAATTTGAGGCTAAGCGGGTGAGTTATTCCCTGCGGAGTAATCTACGTAGGTATATTCCATATATGTGAGTAGAGAGTTTCTTTTCCGCCAGCATGGCGTATGTGTGGAGAATTGATTTTGAATCTGGCTGAGAAAGTTGACTTGAGTGTCAAGAGAATAATTGCGAGCTTAACAAATGATTTGGGGTATTTTTATGGTTGGCATTGCATGAGAGTGAGAAGATGTTTCATTGAATTGACTGTGGAATTATGGTAGCAAAAGAGTATTGGTATTATGAGTTATGAAATATTTTAATCTATGGCTTTGAGCCAAGTGAGGGAGCCTGCTATAGATAATTCAATTTCATGGTTATATGTAAAGGTTTAGTTTTGGGTTAGTTATGACTTGCAGAAGTTGAGATCGATGATGACTTGAATAAGGAAATTCCTGGTTACGGATTATAATGCATGTATGAGTATATGAAAAATCGTGGGATGAGTGAGTTATTATTGGTTAATGATGTAGTGCGCACAGAGTATGAATTTGATAGGTGGTTGTTAAAGTAGAGTTACTTCTTTGAGTGTTGTTATGCTAATGGGGCACGTGTCTTTTGGCCCATTTGGGCGGTGTAATTTGGATTTGAACAAAGTGGGTGACTCTCGAGAAAGTTCCAATAGGCTCGAGGTTTATATATAGCAATTGAGAAATTCTCCGGACTTGTGTATGGGTAAAATCTGAGATTTGTGTTAGGTGGTGCCTGGACTTGCGTAAATTTTGTATGACTATGGATTCTACATTTTAGCATAAGGAAGGTAAGAAAGACAATTTCAAATTCACATAAGGTATTCTCAGAGTGAGTGTTACAGTTGCGGTATTTTTGAAGGTGCTTAAGAAGAATACAGTTGCTTATGGGTCATAGGGCGTTGTGGTTCTATGCTAGGTTTTTGGGGTGAGTTGTGGCTAAAGATCGTGGCATTTTAGCAAGGAGAAGTATCAATCTGAAGACAGATTCAGAAGAAACTCGAAGAAAATAAGACAAACGGGTAGTAGGTTGGATCAGTATGGTAATAGATATGATCAATTCTCTAGATGCTTATGATGTGGTGGTTTTCTACAGGTGCTTTGTGGAAATACACCTGGGTTTGGCGACCTGCATGGCTTGGTTGAGCTAGAGAGATTCAACTTTGATGGCTTAATTATGTGCAAATAGATTCCAAATCATTCTCGAGGATTTCTACCACGGTTTGAGATGGGTATTTTCCTACCGGCCTGATGAGCATGTTGAGTATTGTGATTTTCTATCAGTTGGAATCAAATGGAAGGCTTCTGTCTGATCGGATATGTATTTTACTTGTGACTTAGAATGATTATGAGGTTCTCGTATTTTTCAAATGATGTCATGGTAGATGCGGTGTGTTGTGTGGGATTAAGGTTGGCATGTGCAAGGTTACAGTTTAGCTTTGAAAGGGAGGTCATAAATTCTTAGAGGGCATGAACAGTTTTCGATATTTAGATGAATGCTATAACTATTTGGTATTGCGTGAGTAGAGTGTACATTTCAAAAGAGCGCACTATGTTTTGAATTATGGATATTTCATAGGTATTGCGGCACTCTCCTGGTTGATTGACTATTGATTTTAAGACGCCGCTATGTGGCACGAAAGAATGGGAGAAGTATTCCTCGTGTAATGATCGTGTATGAGAAATGTGTTAGGCATTCGAGCGGTGGAGACGGGACCAGAAATGGTGGTTCACATGTTATAGCCATTTGGAGACTGGGAGTTATCAAGAGCAGATTATTTCATGGCGGTGGACTGTGAAGTCATGGTTGAAGCTATCTAGATGATAGTATGTATTATGATTCAGTCGTTGTGGACTTTCAGAGAGTTATTTGTCTATTTGTGGGTGACCAGAGTCGATTTGGGGGGTCCATTGATATGCCCAATTAAGATGTGTATTCTACACCGAGCCGGAATGGTTGGCTCCATACTGCTATTGTTGAGGGATGCGACATTCGGTTGATGTTGAACTTATTCGTGTTCTGAAATAATCTGTGAGTTACTCCTTTATGCTACGAATAGTTGTGATTCATTGGTTATGTGCACAGATGGTGTGGTTCTATTGGGGCATCATGGCGAAATTCAAACGAGATGAGTATTTGGGTACTGCATGATCGATTGCACAATGGTTATGTTCTTTCAGGTTTCGTGTGGCATTTTTGTCATTTGCCTATCCGTCGTTTTGATTTTGAGCAGGGTGACTCGAGGTAGATAATATGGACCAGCGTTTGGACGGGGTCGCGCATTGCAGCGGAGTTATGTTAAGGTATGAACCTTGTGTTAGAATCGGGTGATGGTTCTATGATGTGTGCTGGATTTTTAGCATTTCTTTGTGGCGGTACTTATTAATCTCGCGGGGTAGTTCTCTCATTTGAGTCATTTTCCATGACTGAGTACATTTGAATTATTGCGTATTGGTGCACGGATGGCACGGGTTGTGGATCTGAGTTATATTGGTGCGGCATGTGGAATAGTTGTGTTTAGTAATATAAGGTCATTGGGCCTAGAATGGGTACTATCAGGTTTGATTACGGCATGTTCAGAAGGATAATATTGAAAGTCGGCTTAGGAGAGGATTATGGTTCTGGTTGGGGAGAGAGAGCTCAATGGCTTGTTGATCTGGTAAGTGGTCATGAAATTTCGCATGTTTATTTTATTATCAACAGTGTACGAAGGTTTTGGGATGAGGTTTGGTTCGATATGGGTTTAATACTAGTACTTGGTTGGTTTTGGAGTAGTCATTGTGGTCAGGAATGGTGCTATAAGCATGCGAGTTGTGCAATATGTTAGGTGATTATGTCTGTGGTTATGGTTATGGATAGATACAGTTTGTTCAGAGTCATACAGTGTGTAAATGTAAGATTCGTTCTTGAATGAAATTCTTAAGGTTGGAAATTAAATTCCAAGGTTTATGGTATAAGGTTAAATCAATAATTTTCAGTTGTATTGTGTTGTCAAGCCTATATGGAATAGGGTAACGTGGGTTCACCCCAGGGTATGTGCTGGTAAGGTGGAATAGAGATTTGAAGGTTAAGAACAACTCTTGGCACGTTTAAGGACGAACGTATGTTTAAGTGGTGGAGAATGTAACGACCCGGCCGGTCGTTTTGAGTATTACAGCCTTGTTTCCCCATTTACTGCTCAATTTGTGCTTAATAGTTGTTGTATGACTTATCGGGTTAGTTCGGGTCCGGAGAGAATTTAGAATAAAATGAGACACTTAGTCTCTCAAATGGAAAGCTTAAGCTCGAAAAGTCGATCAGATGTTGATCTATGGGTAAACGACCTCGGATTCGAATTATGATGATTCCAGTAGCTTTGTATGTTGATTTTGGACTTAAGAGCGTGTCCGAAAAGTTATTTGGAGGTCCTTAGTGGAATTAGGCTTGAAATGGCGAAGTTGAATTTTTGGGAAGTTTGACTGGGAGATTGACTTTTTGATATCGAGGCCGGAAATCGATTCTGAAAATTGGGATAGGTCTGTAATGCGAAATGTGAATTGCCTGCAAACTTTGAGGTCAATCGGACGTAATTTGAAAGGTTTCGGCATCAGTTGTGGAAGTTGAAGTTTCAAAATTCATAGATTTTGCATTGGGGTATGATTCGCCGTTTTAATGTTGTTTGATGTGATTTGAGGCCTCGAGTAGGTCCGTATTATGTTATGGGACTTGTTGGTATATTTGGTTGAGATCCCGGGGGCCTCGGGTGAGTTTCGGATGGTTAACGAATCAAATTCGTACTTCAGGAAATGCTGGAACTGCTGCATACTGGTGTGATCGCACCTGTGAAGCTTTGGATGGCAGGTGCGAAGCCGCATGTGCGCGCAATCAGTCGCAGAAGCCGCCAAGAGTGGAACTAGGCAGTGCCCGCAGGTCCGAAGGGTAATGCGTATCTGCGAGCCCGCAATTGCGAGAAGGGCGCTGTAGATGCGAGGTTTTGAAAGGCTGGTTGTGTCTGCAGGTGCGCAATGTTTCCGCAAAAGCGGTTGCGCAGGTGCGAGCCCAGGCACCTCAGGTGCGGAAATGCTTGGGCAATGTAAACAATGAGGGTTTTCGCGATTTTTCTCATTTTGGAGATCGGTTTGGGCGATTTTGGAGAGGAATGTTTTCACACAATTTGGGGTAAGTGTTCTTGACTCCCTTGTGGTTATATTTCATGAATTAATCTTCATTTTTGGTGTAAGATTATCGAATCTTCAAGAGAAATAGAAGGAAATTTCTTTAATGTCACAAAACGAATTTTTTGAGTTTTGAATACCGATTCGGAGTCAGATTTGAGTGAAATTAGTATGGTTGAACTTGTAATTGGAAGGGTTGTCGTATTTTGTGAGTTTCGTCGGATTCTGAGATGCGGGCCCCATGGGAGATATTTGGGGCGTAATTTCGGATTTTTGTGGAAAATATTGGTATTATGATATGGAATTAATTCCTATAAATTGTGTGGACTGAATCAAATTAATTGTAACTAGATTCGAGCCGTTTGGAAGTCGTTACGCGCAGAATGGAATTTCAGGAGCATTGTTTAGCTTGCTCTATATTGGATTAGGCTTGTTCGAGGTAACTCTTCTAATCTTGGAGCTGAGGGTATGGACCCTGTATATATGTATTACGTAAATTGTTGGGAGGTGACACACATGTTATGTGACGGGCGTGTGGGCGTGTACCATAGAAATTGTGACATAATTGTTTCCGTGGAATTTAGTAGTCAAATAATCTTGACATTTTCTATATTAGTTTAATGTGCTAAAGAAATTTAGCTGAGAATCTTATTAAAATCATGTTGAGGCTATGCGCTAGTATTGTTGGGACACACAGAGGTCATATTGCTATGAATTATTTTTTTTAAATTTAAAATTTATACTCAGCCATATTCATGTCATTACATATCATATCTCAGTCTCTGTTATTATTTATTGATACATCATATCATCATTTTTGGGCTATTTTCATGACATTTTGAGCCCATGAGAGAGAGACTAGAGAGATTGATGACTGAGTGAGGCCGAGGGCTTGATTGTGAGGATTATTATGTGGATCGAGGCTGCCCACCTGCAGCAGGCCTTGTAGGCTTTATTATAGCACGTGAGTTGTCCTTGCGGAACCAGATATTATATAGCACGTGAGTCGTCCATGCAACACGTGAGTTGTCCGTGCAGTACGTGAGTCGTCCGTGCATATTATAGCACTTGGGCTGAAGGAGCTCCTACGGAGTCTGAACACCCCCAGTGAGCGTAGGTACCTACTGAGTGCGAGTGCCGAGTGCCGAGCGATTGGGAGGACTGAGTGATTGTGAGGACTGAGTGATTGAGAGGACTGAATGAAATGATTCTTTGAGAGTATGCATATGATTTTATCACTGATTTGCATTGCATTGACATGCACACATGAAATACAAGCATAGAGATATATTTTCCTCATGCTGTACAGTATCTCATCATTCATGATTTCTCACACATATTGACAGATGGGCATAGTAATGCATTTGTTTTACACGGGTTATCTGGAAAGAAAATGAAACTTCTCATTTATGTCTGAAAGGATTTTCGGAAGATTATTGTTTTCAAACTTATTCATATTTTTGGCAATTTCGGTAAACGATTTGGATTTGTTTTCATTGATGTACTTGAAAGGAAGAGCTATTTTTAGAAATCATGATTTAGTTGAGCCTTTTTATTTCTGAGTTACTTCTTGTATTATTTGCTTTACGTTGTTATGGACTGTGGTGGACTATTGGTTTTGGACCCAACCTTGGTAAAAGCTCTTCACTACTTTCAACCTAAGGTTAGGTTTATTACTTACTCAGTATATGGGGTCGGTTGTATTGATACTACACTTCTTCACATTGCGTGCAGATGTTGGCTGTTTTAGTTGCTATGCTCGATGGTTTCCGGATTTGAAGATGTACCTGCGTTCTTATGGTAGCTGCCTCTTGTTCATGGTAGCCTTAGATTATAAAAACTTACTTTATGTACTTTTCAAACAGAAGATGTATTTACTTCATATCAGCTTGGTAAATTTTATTCTTAGAAGCTCATGATTTGTACTACCAGTTCTTGGGGAATGTATAAGATTAAGATATTTATTTACTTAAATTGCTTTAATAATTGTTATTGGAATTGGATAGTTGAAAGTTGGCTTACTTAGCGGGTTGGGTTAGGTGCCATCACGACTAGCTGGATTTTGGGTCGTGACAATTACTTGCTACTATACGATAAATAGGATTTGTAGCTTTAGCAACAACAACCTCTGGTGTTGCAGCTTCAATTCTGCCCAGAGGACGAATTACTCACTCCCGTTTTAAAATTCCTATTGATATTGATGGACAATACTCATGTAATATTAGTAAACAAAGTTCTCTTGCATTATTGATACAAGATGCCAAATTAATCATATGGGATGAAGTATCAATGGCCAAAAAAGAATTGATATAGTCTTTTGATTTACTATTGAAAGATCTAGTGGATACGAAGATACTATTTGGTGGAAAAGTTATTTTTGGTGGTGATTTGTCACGACTCATCATTCACCTAGTCGTGATGGCACCTAACCCAACCTGTCACGTAAGCCAATTAACAACTATCCAATTCCATTAATATATAACTGACTCTAATACACTTCCCAAGGACTAGTAGTACAAATCATGAGCTTCTAAGAATAGAGTTTACAAAGCTGGTGTAAAATAAGAATACATCATCTATTTGAAATATGCATGAATAGATTAAAATTCTAAAGCTACCATGAATAAGAGACATCAATGACTGTAACGCAGGTACATCTTCAGATCCATCTCCCGCCATGTACACCATAATTGACATCCAAAATCTACACACAAGGTGCAGAAGTGTAGTATGAGTACAATCGACCCCATGTACTCAATAAGTAACAAACCTAACCTTAGGTTGAAAGTAGTGACAAGCTTGTACCAAGGTCAGATTCCAACTCCAATAACCACCAACAGTTCATAACAATATAAAGCAAGTAATAAAAGAAGTAACTCAAAGATAAAATGCTCAGCTTAATCATGATTTCTGAAAATAGTTCTGCCTTTCAAGTGTATCAGTGAAAACCCAAGTCGTTTACCGAAGTTGCCAAAAATATCAGTAAGTTTGAAAATAGTAATTTTCCCAAAACTCCTTTCAACAATAAATAAAATGTTCCATTTTCTTTCCAGATAGTCAGTGTAAAATGCATTACTATACCCATATGTCAATATGTGTGAGAAGTCATGAATGACTTGATACAGTACGGTATGAGGAAAATACATCTATATGCATTTATATCATGTGTACATGTCAATGCTATGTATCTCAGAGATGAACTCATGTACTCACACTCTCAGAGTACTCATTTCATTGTCGCACACTTTCCACTCATTATGCTCAATCCCTCAGTACTGCATATGGCCAATCCGGCCCAGGGAAGATATATATATATATATATAAAAAATAACTCACATCCAGTCACTCTGTACTATATATGGCCAATCCGGCCCAGGGGAAGATCCATCCCAGAATATCAATGATTCAGACAAGATCCATGTCCAAGGAAGATCCATCCCTCAATATAAATCAACTGCGCTCACTGGTGGTGTGTGCAGACTCTGGAGGGGCTGCTTCAGCCCAAGCGATATAAACCGCACGGACAACTCAAGTCCTATAATAAGCCAATCTGACCTGCTGCTGTGTGCAGCCCGATCCCATAAATATCCTCATAATCAGGACCTCGGCCTTACTCAGTTATCAATCGCTCCAGTCTCTCGGGCTCACAATGTCAGGGAATTAGCCCAAAAATGATGATATGATATGTCAATATATAGCAACACAAACAGAGATATGATATGAAATGAATGAACATGACTGATTATGAAATTGTAATCCAAGCAAATAACTCAACAACAGTAACGACCTCAATGGGTCCCAACAGAATCAACATGTAGCCTAGACATGGTTTCTAACGTGAATCACAACTAGATAACTCTAATACGTAGAGTTTTTATGATTTCAGATAAGTTTAGGTGACCACACAGTACCACGGGAACAACGGAGTCACAATTCACACGGTGCACGCCCACACGCCCGTCACCTAGCATGTGCGTCACCTCAACAACAAACACATAACACGTATAATCAAGGTTCATACCCTCAGCTCCAAGATTAGAACAGTTACTTACCTCGAACAAGCCGAATCCAAAGCCGATCAAGCTAAACAATGCTCCAGGAATTCCATTCTGCGCGTATCAACATCCGAACGCTTTCTATCTCCTCAATTCAAGCCAAACGACCCGTATCTGATCAAACAACGTGCAAATAAATCATAATTTTCTCCAATACTTACAAATTAACAATTTATCAAAATTCTCAACTCTACTCTAAAAATCGAAAGTGGAACCCACGTCTTAAAATCCGACAACTCATTCAATTATGAGTTCAACCATACCAATTTCACTCAAATCCGACTCCGAATCGATGCTCAAATCTCAAAAATTCAGTTTTTATGAAATTGTAGAAAATTCCTTAGATTTCTCTTGCAAATCAATAATCTAACGCAAAAAACGAAGATTAATTCATCGAATATAATCCAAAGGGAGTCAATAACACTTACCCCAATTTTTGTGGAAATATCCCTCTCCAAAGTCGCCCAAACCGAGTTCCAAAATCCGAAAATGGATAAAAATGTTGAACCCTCGAATATAAGGCATTCTGCCCAGCATTTTCTGCATTTGCGGACACTTGGTCGCATCTGCGACCATCGCTTCTGCATAACAAGCTCGCATCTGCGAGAGAGCCTTGGCCAGTAAGGATCGCTTCTATGATATCCAGGACCGCTTCTGCGATCGCGCTTTTGCGCAGGTTCCTTAGCATCTGCGGTTCCTTCCGCTTCTGCGGTCGCGCTTCTGCGCGCAAAATTCCGCATTTGCGGCTCCTTCCTATCAGTGCCTAGTCCGCTTCTGTGAAAGGCTGCTCGCTTCTGCGAGGTAGCGGTTCCTCATGTGAAGGTGCGAAGACAACAGCAACAGAAAAATTCCAGCATTTCCTAAGTCCGAATTGGATCCGTTAATCATCCGAAACTCACCCGAGGCCCCTGTGACCTCAATCAAATATACCAACAAGTCCTAAAATATTATATGAACTTAGTCGAGGCCTCAAATCATATCAAACAATGCTAAAATCATGAATCATACTCGAATTCAAGCTTAATGAAATTAAGAAACTTTAAACTTCTACAACCGATGCTGAAACCTATCAAATCAAGTCTGATTGACCTCAAATTTTGCACACAAGTCATAAATGACATAACAGACCTATTCAAATTTTCAGAACTAGATTCTGAGCCTGATATCAAAAAGTCAACTCCCCGGTCAAACTTCCAAACTTAAACTTCATATTTTAGCCATTTCAAGCCTAATTTAACTACGGACTTCCAAATAATTTTTCGGACACGCTCCTAAGTCCAAAATTATCATACGGAGCTATTGGAATCATTAAAATTCTATTTCGGAGTTGTTTACGCATAAGTTAACATCTGGCCAACCCTTTTCAATTTAAGCTTTAAGTCTTGGAACTAAGTATTCCAATTCATTCTGAAACCTCTCCGACGAGTCACAAAATTATAATTGAACATAAGATAAGTAGTAAATGGAGGAACGAGGCTGTAACACTCAAAACGATCGGTCGGGTCATTACATGATTTCAGGCACACCCTTCCAGTTGTTCGTAGTGGAAAAACAGAGGACTTCATACAAGAAAGTTTGATATGTTTTGACATTTGGAATCAACTCGAAAAATTATGATTATCAGTAAATATGCGAGCGATAACAGATCATGCTTTTTATGAATATTTGATTAAAATACGGAGCGAAAAAGAAAAAACAAATTGGCAAGGTAAGATTGAAATCCCTAATTATTTCATTGTTCCTTTATTAGTGAAAAAGAATCGTTGAATATTTTATTTAGAGTAACTTATCCAGATTTCTATGCATCTCCTTCTGATATGTCTTCTACAACTTCTCGTGTTGTTCTGACAACAAAAAATGACTTCGTTGATGAAATAAATGCTATGCTCATAACTCAATTATTGGGTGATTCTACGACATATGTTGCATTTCATGAAACTACTGAAACAAATGATCAAAGTCAATATGAAGATTTTTAGCATAGCTTATTGTCACGACCCAAAATTCGACTAGTCGTGATGGCACCTAACCCACCCGCTAGGTAAGCCACTTAACTACTAACCAATTCCAATAACAATTAATAAAAACATTTAAGTAAATAATTATCTTAACCTTATACATTTCCCAAGAACTGGTAATACAAATCATGAGCTTCTAAGAATAGAGTTTACAAAGCTGGTATGAAGTAAATACATCATCTATTTGAAAAGTACATAAACTGTGTTTTATGAATCTAAGGCTACCATAAACAAGAGGCAGCTACAACCAGAACGTAGGTACATCTTCAGATCCAGCTCCCAACAAACACAACAACATCAGCAGCCAACATCTGCACGCAAGGTGCAGAAGTGTAGTATGAGTACAACCGACCCCATGTACTCAATATGTAACAAACCTAACCTTAGGTTCAAAGTAGTGGCGAGCTTTTACCTAGGTCGGGTCCAAAACCAATAGTCCTCAACAGTCCATAACAACGTAAAGCAATAATACAAGAAGTAACTCAGAGATAAAATACTCAGCTAAATCACGATTTCTAAAAATACTTCTTCCTTTCAAGTACATTAGTGAAAACCCAAATCGTTTACCGAAGTTGCCAAAAATAAGAATAAGTTTGAAAACAATAATTTTCCCAAAAGTTCTTTCAATAATAAATGAGATGTTTCATTTTCTTTCCGGATAATCTGTGTAAAATAAATGCATCACTATGCCCATTTGTCAACACGTGTGAGAAATCATTAATGATACGATGGTGTACAACATGAGGAGAATACATCTATATGCCTGTATGTCATGTGTGCATCTCAATGCGATGCAACTCAGTGATAAAATCATATGCATACTCTCAGAGTATCATTTCACTCAGTCCTCCCAGTCACTCAGTCCTCCCAATCGCTTGGCACTCGCACTCAGCACTCGCACTTAGTAGGTACCTGCGCTCACTGGGGCTATGTATAGACTCCAAAGGGGCTCCTTTAGCCCAAGCGTTATAATCTGCACGGACAACTCACGTGCTGCCCGGACAACTCACGTGCTATAGTATCAATATCTGTATCCGCACGGACAACTCACGTGCTATAATAAGACAATCTGTCCTGCTGTGGCATGCATCCTGATCCCATAATAATAAAGTATATAAAGTCAATATGGAATGTTGCGGCGTGCATCCCGATCCCATAATTATCCTCACAATCAGGCCCTCGGCCTCACTCAGTCATCAATCTCTCCAGTCTCTCTCATGGGCTCACAAAGTCATGAAAATTTCCAGAAAATGATGATATGATGTATCAATAAATAACAACAGAGAATGAGATATGATATGTAATGACATGAATATGACTGAGTATGAATTTTCAATTTAAAACAAATAATTTAGAATAATATGACATGTGTAGGTCCCAATAATACTAGCACATAGCCTCAACATGATTTTTAATATGATTCTCAGCTCAATTTCTTTAGCACATAAAACTACAAAGAAAATGCAAACATTATTGACTACAAAATTACACGAAAACAATTATGTCACAATTTCCATGGTGCACTCCCACACGCCCATCACCTAGGATGTGCGTCACCTCCCAAACATTCACATAATACATATATGCAGGGTTCGTACCCTCAGCTCCAAGATTAGAAAAGTTACTTACCTCAAACAAGACGAATCCAATGCCGAGCAAGCTAAACAATGCTCCAGAAATTCCATTCTACACGTATCAACTTCTGAACGGCTCGACTATAGCCACAATTAATTCGATTCAGTCAATACCAATTATTGTAATTAATTCCATAAGGAAATACTAATTTTTCAATAAAAATTCGAAATTGACTCAAAAATAAGTCTCGGAACCCGAACAAAATTACAAAATATGAATGCCCATTCAACCACGAGTCCAACCATACAAATTTTACTCAAATCCGACATCAACTCGACCCTCAAATCTTCAAATTACACCAAGAGGGTTTTCACAATTGTTCAACTTAATTCACCAATTAAATATTAAAAACAACCATAGATTCGGGTAATTTAACCAATATTGAGTTAAGAACACTTACCCCATTGTTTTCCTTGAAAATCTCGTGAACTTTCTCTCTCTCTGAGCTCCAAATCTGTAAAAATGAAAAATGGGACGAAGTCCCATTTTATAACTTAAACTCTCTGCCCATTCACTTGCTTTACACGATCTCGAAGCATAGTTTCCCCCTAACCAATTTTAACCTTATGCGATTGCGAACCTGACCACGCGATCGCGATGCACAACTTCACAGACCTACGCGATAGCGAACTCGTCCATGCGATCGTGAAGCACAAACGTGTGACCTCCACTTCTGCTCCACTTACTCTACGCGAATGCGACCTTCGTGAATAACAGACTCCCACAGCCACGCGATCGCAACCCTCTTCACACGATCGCCAAGAACAAAATTATCACTTCCTCAACAAGCCTAAGCGATCGTGGTTGCCTTCACGTGATCACATAGAACAATTTCGTCTCTGCCGAAACAGGCCTATGCGATCGCGGACCTTCTCACGCGATCGCATAAAACGAAACCAGAGACAGAAAACCAGCATTCTTCAGCTGGAATGCAAAGTCCAAAATTGATCCGTTAGCCGTCCGAAGCTCACCCGAGGCCTCTGGGACCTCAACCAAATACACCAACAAGTCCTAAAACATCATACGAAATTAGTCGAAGGCTCAAATCACATCAAACAACATCAAAAACACAAACTGCACCCGGATTCAAGCCTAATGAACTATTACAATTCTATATCATATGCCGAAACACATCAAATCAATCCGGAATGACTTCAAATCTTGCACACAAGTCATAAATGATACAACAAAACTATTACAATTTCTAGAATCGGATTTCGACCCCGATATTAAAAAGTCAACCCCCAGTCAAACTTTTAAAAAATATTTAACTTTCACCATTTCAATCCTAATTCCACTATGAACCTCCAAATAATTTTCTGGACACGCTCCTAGGTCCAAAATCACCATACAGAGCTATTGGAATCATCAGAATTCAAATCTGAGGTCATTTACACATAAGTCAACATCCGGTCAACTTTTCAAATTTAAGTTTACAATTATGAGACTAAGTGTCTCATTTCACTCCGAAATCCTTTCGGCCCCGAACCAATTACCCTGGCAAGTCATACAACAACTGTAAAGCTTAAATTGAGCAGTAAATGGGGGGACGAGGCTGTAATGCTCAAAACAACAGGTCGGGTCGTTACATTCTCCCCCACTTAAACACACGTACGTCCTTGAATGTGCCAAGAATTGTTCTTAATCTCTATTCCACCTTACCGCATACATACCGTGTGTGATCCCACGTCACCCTATTCTATATAGGCCTGAAAATACAATACAACTGAAAATCATTAATTTAACCTTAGTCCAAAAACCTTGGAAATTAATTCCCAACCTTCATAATTTCTTTTCAACACACGAATCTTACATTTACATCTTGTATGAGTCTGAACAAACTGCATCGAGCTATAACTATAATCACGGATCTAATCACCCAGCATATTACACAACTCGCCCGCTCGTAGCACCATTCCTGATCACAGTAACTACTCCAAACCAACCAAGTACTAGCATTAAACCCCATATCGAACAAAACCTCATCTCAACACCTTCGTACACTGTTTATAATAAAAGAAACATGCAGAATCTCATAACCCCTTATCATATCAACACGTCATGGAGCTCTCTCGCCCCAATCAGAACCATAATCACTTGCTAAGACGACTTTCAATATTATTCTTCCGAATATATTGTGATCAAATATGATAGTAACCATTCTAGGTCCAATGACCTTAAATTATTAAATGCAACTATCTCACAGACATGCCACATTAATATAACTCCAGTCACATCTACGCAATTAGTGTACCCAAATATGGGAGATGTCTCAAGGAAGAGAACTGTATTGCAAGTTCAACAAGCACCACCACAACCACAATGTTACAACCAACTACTTAAATTTTTGTGAAGAGGATAACCGTAGGGGCATGTGCACAATTATAAAAGAAGGAAATTAATGAATTAGATAATTTATCATAGAAATAAAATTCCCACATGCAGCACAGATAACTCACGTGCCAATACTATGAATCACCTGGCATGGTCACATGTCTCCAATCCCAGCATATTATACAGGAGAAATTAAACAAGTACACTTGTATATGATAATGAAATAAGATTCTCATGCTCTTGCACTGGTATAAATAACACGCCATAGTGTAAGCATGTGCAAAGTCTGCTATCATACTTAAAATCAGCAATTTAACATAGAAATAGTAACTACCCCGTTTATTCAGGGAATTATCTTCTTTGTAACCTCAAGTGTAGCCCAGATAGTTCTCAACAAAGGAAAGAACACGAGAAACGTTATAACTTTACATATATGCACGCTTATAGTCAACTCTAGGCATATCATAGCCTAAGCATTCTTTCGAGTATAAATACATGCCCCAATGGTTGCACATTGGCTCAAACCTCACATATATGCACGCTTATAGTGTGTAGCTATCATAAATAATTACGCAACTAGTGCATCCACTGAGTTAAAATAGAATACTCACATCAAACAGGCCGCAACCTGAAATAATATGCTTCTAAGAACTCCCAGTCTCCAAATTCATCTAGCACATGAATCACCGTAATTGATCCCAACTCCATTACTAGAATGACTAACACATCCTTCATGCACGATCATCCCACGAGGAAATCTTTCATAATTCTTTCGTGCCACGTAGCAATAATTTAAATATCAGTGGTCTATCAACTATGTGAGTACCGCAATACTAATTAAATATCTGTAAGTCAAAATACAATGCGCCTTCTGAAATCCGCACTCTTCTCATACAACACCAAGTAGTAATAGTATTCATCTAGTCCTTTGGAACCGCCCATGTTGTCTAAGAATTCATGACCATTCTACTTAAACTTCGTGACCTTCCTTCAAGATTGAACTGCCACCTTGTACATGTAAATCTAACTTCCGCACAACACACCACATCTATTATACCATCATGTGCCAGGCACAAGAATCCCATTATCAACTCTGAGTCACCAGCAAATTACATACCCTGTCAGTTACAAACCTTCCTTTTGCTTCCTTCCAGGAAGAAATCACAATACACAACACGATTCCCACACCAGTAGAAAATATCCGGTTCAAACCATGGTAGAAACCATTAAGAACACTTTGAAATCCATCTGCACATAACCAAGTTATTAGAACTAAATTCCTCTAACTCGACCAAATCATGTAGGTCACCAAAACCCAAGAATATTGCCACCAAAACATCTGTAGAGTCTCACCACATCATAATTATCCCTATAAATACCACAACCAAAACACCCACTTTGAAAATACCTTATTTGAGTCTAAGATCGTTTCATTCACCTTTCCGATACCGAACTATAAAATCCATAATGATATACAAAAATGCCACATGTCTCGACCCCATCCAACTTAAATTTCAAATTTTAGCCATAAATAAATCCGCCAAAAATTCTCAATTGTTACATGTTAATATCGAATCCATTAGAACTTTCTCGCAAGTCACCCCCTTTGTTCAAATACAAATTACACCGCCCAAATGGGCCAAAAGATACGTGCCCCATTAGCACAACAACACTCAAAGAAGTAACTCTACTTTAATACCACCCATCAAATTCATACTCTGTGTGCACTACATCATTCACAAATATTAACTCACTCATCCCATTATTTTCATATACTCATAAAGCGCAATATAACCTGTATCCAGAAATTTCCTTACTCGAGTCATTCTCGAACTCCACCTTTGCAAGTCATCACTGATTCCCAAGTATACTTCAAACTAAAACAAAAATTTGACACATACCCATGAATTGATTTGTCCATAGCAGACTCCCCCACTTGGCTCAAAGCCATAGATTTAAACACTCCATAACTCACAATACCCATACTTTATTACTGTCATAATACTGCAGTCGGTCCAACAAAAATTCTTTTCAAGCGCATGCAATACCAATCATAAAATACCTTAATCATCCGCTAAGTTCGCATTCATTCTCTTAACACTCAAGTCAACTTTCTCAACCAGATTCAAATTCATATCTCAACACATACGCCCCACTGGTAGCAAAGAAACTCTTCATTCACATTATAAGGAACACACCTACGTAGATTACTCCGTAGGGGATAACCCACCTGCTTAGCCTCAAATTGGAATCGTGTTATACCCTTTCGCAATTACAATTACTATGAAATCAATTAATCTTTCTGATTCCAAACTCATTAACAAGACATGAGAATTTAATTTGTCCCAAAATTTAACAACGTGAAAGATCCTTCAAAACATTTATACTCGAGACTGCACGTCACATCAAAACGAAAATAAGCACCCAATGGCCTTCCTTTACATTTCAAGGAAACACTTTTCGTCACATTCAAATCGTCTTAACACATCCCGCAGTTACATCATAGTCATCACATAGACATTCCACCGCTCATCGAGCCACAAATTCCATTTGTAGTTGCATTACCGGACATATGAATCCAAATGTATAGGTTACAGCTGAAGCTACCGAGCCTAAGCTATTGTCTAAACCTGCCTAAAGTCATCCAGACTGGCCCATAACTAAAACATGGAATACACATCTCAAACATCATTCATGGAATCACAAGCCGGCGATGCACAACTGATACCTAGCGCTCATGTGTGCATATGAATGCGTGGAAGGAATTCAAAGAGTTATGTCTCAAGCTGAATTAATTCCGCATGATATAAAAGAAAGACGGGAAGTATATATCCTAAATGCCTTGTAGCCTCTAGAAGATAAGTATGGACGTCATCATACCGATCCGCAAGACTCTACTAGACACTTGCTCATGACTTGTAGAACCTATGAACCTAGAGCTCTGATACNTGGAAGGAATTCAAAGAGTTATGTCTCAAGCTGAATTAATTCCGCATGATATAAAAGAAAGACGGGAAGTATATATCCTAAATGCCTTGTAGCCTCTAGAAGATAAGTATGGACGTCATCATACCGATCCGCAAGACTCTACTAGACACTTGCTCATGACTCGTAGAACCTATGAACCTAGAGCTCGGATACCACCTTGTCACGACTCAAAATCTGACTAGTCGTGATGGAACCTAACCCACACGCTAGGTAAGCCACTTAACCACTAACCAATTCCAATAACAATTAATAAAGTAATTTAAGTAAATAATTATCTTAACCTTATACATTCCCCAAGAACTGGTAGTACAAATCATGAGCTTCTAAGAATAGAGTTTACAAAGATGGTATGAAGTAACTACATCATCTGTTTGAAAAGTACATAAATAGAGTTTTATGAATCTAAGGCTACCATGAACAAGAGGCAGCTACAACCGGAACGCAGGTACATCTTCAGATCCAGCTCCCAACGAACACAGCAACATCAGCAGCCAACATCTGCACGCAAGGTGCAGAAGTGTAGTATGAGTACAACTGACCCCATGTACTCAATAAGTAACAAACATAACCTTAGGTTGAAAGAAGTGACGAGTTTTTACCCAGGGCGGGTTCAAAACCAATAGTCCTCAACAGTCCATAACAACGTAAAGCAATAATACAAGAAGTAACTCAGAGATAAAATGCTAAGCTAAATCATGATTTCTAAAAATAGTTCTTCCTTTCAAGTACATTAGTGAAAACCCAAATTGTTTACCGAAGTTGCCAAAAATATGAATAAGTTTGAAAATAATAATTTTCCTAAAAATCCTTTAAATAATAAATTAGATGTTTCAATTTCTTTCCAGATAACCCGTGTAAAACAAATGCATCACTATGCCCATCTGTCAACATGTGTGAGAAATCATGAATGATGTGATGCTGTACAACATGAGGAAAATACATCTTTATGCCTGTATGTCATGTGTGCAGGTCAATGCGATGCAACTCAGTGATAAAAGCATATGCATACTCTCAGAGTATCATTTCACTCAGTCCTCCCAGCCACTCAGTCCTCACAGTCACTCAGTCCTCCCAATCGCTTGGACCTCGCACTCGGCACTCGTACTCAGTAGGAACCTGCGCTCATTAAGGTGTGTACAGACTCAGGAGGGGCTCCTTCATCCCAAGCGCTATAATCTGCACGGACAACTCACGTGTTGCACGGACAACTCACATGTTATAGTATCAATATATGTATCTGCACGGACAACTCACGTGCTATAATAAGCCAATCTGGCTTGCTGCGGCGTGTAGCCCGATCCCATAATAAGAAAGAATAGAAAGCTAATATAGCTTGTAGTGGCGTGCAGCCCAATCCTATAATTATCCTCACAATCAGGCCCTCGGCCTCACGCAGTCATCAATCTCTCCAGTCTCTCTCATGGGCTCACAATGTCATGAAAATAGCCCGAAACTAATGATATAATTTATCAATAAATAACAACAGATACTGATATATGATATGTAATGACATAAATATGACTGAGTATGAATTTTTAATTTAAAACAAATAATTCACAGCAATATGACCTCTGCGGGTCCCAATAATACTGGTAGATAGCCTCAACATGATTTTTAATATAATTCTCAGCTCAATTTCTTTAGCACATATAACTACATAGAAAATGCCAAGATTATTTGACTACAAAATTCCACGGAAGTAATTATGTCATAATTTTCATGGTGCACACCCACACGCCCGTCACCTAGTATGTACGTCACCTCCCAACAATTCACATAACACATATATTCAGGGTTCATAGCCTCAGCTCCAAGATTAGAAGAGTTACTTACCTCGAACAGGACGAATCAAATGTCGAGCAAGCTAAACAATGCTCCAGAAATACCATTTTGTACGTATAAATTTCTGAACGGCTCGAATCTAGCCACAATTAAATTGACTCAGTCGCCAACTATTGTAATTAATTTCATAAGGAAATACTAATTTTCCAATAAAAATCTGAAATTGACTCAAAAATTGCCCGTGGGGCCCATGTCTCAGAACCCGACAAAAGTTACAAAATATGAACGTCCATTCAACCACGAGTCCAACTATACAAATTTTACTCAAATCTGACATCAACTCGACCCTCAAATCTTCAAATTACACCAAGAGGGTTTTCACAATTTTCTAATTTAATTCACCAATTAAATGTTAAAAATAACCATGGATTCGGGTCATTTATCCAATATTGAGTTAAGAACACTTACCCTGTTGTTTTCCTTGAAAATCTCCCGAACATGCTCTCTCTTCGAGCTCCAAATCGGTAAAAATGGAAAATGGGACGAAGTCCCATTTCAGAACTTAAACTCCGTGCCCAGTCATTTGCTTTACGCGATCGTAGACAATCTCACGCGATCGTGAAGCACAATTTGCCCTGACCTGTTTTAACCTTACGCGATTGCGGACCTGACCATGCGATCACGATGCACAACTTCGCAGACCTACGCGATTGCGGACTTGTCCACGCGATCGCGATCGCTAAGCACAAACGTGTGACCTCCACTTTTTCCCACTTACTCTACGCGAACGCGACCTTCTTCACGCGTTCGTGAATAACAGACTCCCACAGCTACGCGATCGCGGTCCTCTTCCCGCGATCGTGAAGAACAAAATCGTCACTGCCTCAACAAGCCTACACGATTACGGTTTCCTTCACACGATCGCATAGAACAATTTCACCTCTGCCCAAACAAGCCTATGCCATCGCGGACCTTCTTACACGATCGCATAGAAGGAAACTAGTGAAAGAAAATCAGCATTCTTCAGCTGGAATGCAAAGTCCAAAATTGATCCGTTAACCATCTGAAACTCACCCGAGGCCCCCGGGACCTCAACTAAATACACCAACAAGTCCTAAAAAATCATATGAACTTAGTCGAAGGCTCAAATCACATCAAACAACATCAAAAACACAAATTGCACCTCGATTCAAGCCTAATGAACTTTGAACTTTCAAATTCTATATCTTATGCCGAAACACATCAAATCAATCTGGAATGACTTCAAGTCTTGCACACAAGTCATAAATGACATAACAAAACCATTTCAATTTCCAGAAAGTGAGAGTTTAGCAGTTATCTGTCAATATGCTAGCTTGCCCATCCGGGATATTTATGGTATTTCAACATATTTTCATGCTTCAATATGATGTGCTAAGTGCAATAATGTGAGTACCTTTTTCTTTATGGGCGCCACCTGAACATCATTTCACACGTATTTGTCAATGGATGTACTAAACATTTCTCAGAATAGCAGCCTTTTGATGAATCATGTCATGCGGGCCTCAGTTAATTTTACCATTTTATAACCAACTCTTCACAAATAAAAGTAAACTATTATTGCCTTATTTGGTACCTTATATTAAAGGATTAATGACACAGTTACCCACAAAAAGGAAATTATTTACTCTTACCTACCCATTTATTTTTCTACCCATCAAACTAATTCCATTTTCTATCCATAGTCATTTTTGTGGGGAATTCTCTTTTTCTTTCTCCAATTCTTTGTTATTTCTATGCTTCTTTTCTTTTTCCTTTTTTCTTTCTTTTCTCTTTTTCTTTTTTCTCGTTTTCTTCTTATTTTTTTCTTTTTTCTCTTTTATTCATTTATTTTTGTCCAAATCGTATTATTGTTATTTTTACCATAACTTATTTCACACTCAAATTTAATTCCTTTTATTTTTTCTTTTTATTGTTTCCTTTATTTCTTGCTCCTTTTCTAATTCCACGTGATTGCCATACAAACCTTGATCTCCTTCCCTACAAAGATCAGTACACACTCTACCATTAGCAGTAACACAACCAGTTATGGAGCAAGAAAATATAATCTACGGTCACCAAATCTCCATATATACTAGTTAGAATAGAAATGATAATAAAATATTGGAAAATGCAATAAAAATATAAGTAGCAAAAAAGACTTCTAGTACCATATGATACCAATATGGTATACATGTATACCAACAGAGTATATGATTGCTCTAGAATATTGCTACAACTATCTGTGACTATACTATAGTACCAAAACATTAAAGGATGCAATAAAAGTATGAGAAAATTACATGTTCACATTGCAAGCTAAATATTCGCAAAGCAACTTGCTCATTCCGTATACTAACAGAGTATATCGTTGTATGGGGTCGCTCCAACAATTGCCTATAACTATAAACATTATTACATAATACACATAATCTATGTCCATCGGCACAAAAAAATTTCAACACTGCAAATCATGTTCATATAAATAATTTCATAATAGAATTCACTTAAAAATGCAGCTAAAACAACCAAAACAATGTTCAAACTAACATATGAACCAATATGGCATATAACTATACCAACATGGTATACAAGTATATGATTATACTACTATTACATAACACACATGCATATAGAGAAAAATAAAAAAAATAGTGTACCACATATTAATATAATAAAGTATTTCAAGATATTGTACTATATTACTATTATTAAAAAAAATCAAATAGTGTACCAATTAAATGCAGCTAATACAATAAAAAAAAGATTCAACTAGCATATGATATCAATATAGTATATTGCTATACTAATAGGGTATATAGTTGTACGGGGTAGTTCCAACAATTGTATATAACTATAAAAACTATTACATAGTATACAAAATCTATGTCCATAGGTACAAGAAAATCCAACACAGCAAAACATGATCATATAAATCATTTCAGAATAGAATTCACTTAAAAATACAGCCAAAACAATCAAAAAATATTTCAACTACCATATGATACCAATATGACATATAATTATACCAATAGGGTATACTACTATTACATAATACACATGCATAAAGAGAAAAATAAAAAATAGTGTACCACATATTAATATAAACTTGTATGATACCAAACTGGTATATATGTATACCATTTTGGTATATAGTACAAATTCGTCTCCTTCGCTAGTTCAACTTAATTTCAACCAAAATTTCACTAACTTTACTGCAAAATCTCCATCAAATTATCCCAAGCTTTAGCTACAACCCCTAATCAACATTTCAAACAAACCCCAAGCAAATCATATCAGAACAACTACAAACTCAACAAACTCATTATATGAGTTTCAAGTTTCAAATTCCTTCAATAATGAATTTGATTTTTTTTAATAATAGATCTCCAAATATCAACTTTACACAAATCTTCCAAACAACTTTCTAGAAAAACCTCAATCAAAATTGTATCAAATATTAACAAATTATCGAAAACCCATTTGTGCTCATCAAGTTTTCTCAAACCCCGATAACATTGTTTTGAGCTCTCTTCTTTTATATCTTCTTAAATCAGTATGTAACTTTAGCTTTTGAATTTTCAGATTACAACTTTTAGATCTATTCAGATAATAAATTAATTAATCCAAAAAATTATAGTAAATAGCAGCAACAAAGAAAAGGAACAGTTGATAAAACAAGAGGCTTTTAGAGTAATGTAAGAAACAACACGTAGAAGAACAAAGTTTCATCTAACTTAATCATGCTAATCCGAGTTAAATTAGTATAATCTCCTTTCTCATGTGACATATTTAGCACATTAGCAAGTAGTTTGAAGTTCTGATTAGGAGGAACAAAACAAGAGGTTTCATAGATGGTCGAGTAATTATTTTTAGAAAAATGGGTATAAATGGAAATAACTTTACAATGGGTAGGAAACGGGTAATAATTTTAGTTATTTTAGGCATTTAGCACAGTTTTCTCTATATTAAAATCTAATTTTGTATGTAATTAGAGTGAACCAATATATATGTATATAGCTCAACAAAAAGGAATAACATCTTCAAAAATTAGAAACTACCCAGCTGTCACGACCCAAAATCCTAACATGTCGTGATGGTACCTATCTCGATACTAGGCAAGCCGATAACCTCAATAAATCATAATTTTCTTTAAGTTTAAAAATATAATATTTAAACACAATCCACAAGTCTCGCAAATACCGATACACACACTCCCAAAACCTGGTGTCACTGAGTACATGAGCATCTATACATTACAAGTTTGGAAAATACGGTCTATAATAATCAATACCCACTGTATCCGGGATCACCTGGATCTGCACACAAAGTGCAGGGTGTAGTATGAGTACAACCAACTCAGTAAGTAACAATAATAAATAAAAAACTAAAGTAATGACGAGCTTCTCAGCTAAGTCCAAATACAGTACTTTCCAATATAGAAGAGTTGGCATGCTCTCAAGTTCAACATTTAAGATTTCACTGAACTTTTATATCAAGTTTAACCGAAACAGAAAATAATGTTTTTCCAAAATTTACAAAGAAAATTAGTGATATATGACAGGTGAAATGCAGCAATAATGAAATCAATGCATCCTCTCAGAGTTACAGTCCCTCAGTCCTCCCATCCACTCCAACCTCACAGTCACTCTTTCCTCACAGTCGTTCATTCCTCATAGTCGCTAATTCCTCATAGTTGCTCATCACTCACAGTCGCTCATCACTCGCATTCGGCACTTTCACTCAGTAGGTACCTGTGCTCAGTGGGGGTATGTACAAACTCCGAAGGGGCTCCTTCAGCCCAAGCATTATATCAAGTCAATCATGTTATAAATCAATAAAACATGCTGCGGCATGCATCCTGATCCCATAATATCCTCACAATTAGGCCATCGGCCTCACTCAGTCATCAACCTCTCCAATCTCTCGGGCTCACAGAAAATCATGATAATCAACCCAAAATGATATTATGATGTATTAATAAATAGCAACAAAGATTGAGATATGATATGAAATGAATAAACATGACTGAGTGTGAAATTACAATTTGAACATATTATTCAATCACAGAAATGACCCCAGTGGGTACCAATAATAACAACATATGTCTAAGCATGATTTGTAATACGAGTCTCAGTTCAATTTTCTCTAACACATAGAGAATGCATTGGTATCAGCAGATTATACAACTATACAGTTCCATGGAATTTGACTAAGTCACAATTCCTACGATGCACGTCCACACGCCCGTCACCTAGCATGTGTGTCACCTCAGAACCAATCACATAACACATAATCTGGGGTTTCATACCCTCATGACCAATTTAGAACTATTACTTACCTCAAAACCACGTAATTTCTTACTCCACTATGCCCTTGCCTCGTGAATTGGTCTCCAAACGTCCCGAATCTAGCCACAAGTATTACAGTACAATCAATATAGGCTAAGGAATCAATTCTGCAAGAAAATACGAAATTATAGCCAAAAATCTGAAATTGGCTCAAACCTGGCCCCAGGCCCACGTTTCGAAATCCGACAAAAATCACAAAACCCAAAAGCTCATTCACTCACGAGTCTAACCATACCAATTTTTTCCAAATTTTCATCTCAAAATACGAATTAAATGATGAAAACAATGATATATTCGTGTATATTGACCAAATCCGAGTCAAATTCACTTACCCCGATGTTTTTCCGTGAAAAACTCTCAAATATCGTCTCTCCCCAAGCTCCAATTTGTCAAAAATAAAAAAAAAGGACAAACCCCCCGTTTTGTAACTTAAAGTTTCTATCTGGGCCTAGCCTCGATTTTCATGACCTCGATTTCATAGCCTCGATTTTCATGACCTCGATGTTCATAACTTCGATTTCCTAGCCTCGGTTTTCATGATCTCGATTTTCATGACCTCGATTTTTTCATGACCTCGATGTTACATGACCTCGATTTTTCTTTACCTCAATTTTTTATGACCTCGATTGTTTCATGACCTCAATTTTTCCAGCAGCAGAAATTTTCAGCAGTTGTTTAAGTCCAAATTTTGATCCGTTAACCATCCGAAACTCACCCAAAACCTCCCGGACACAAACCATATATGAATTTTAGTCATAAAACACGCTACGGACCTGCTCGCCCACTCAAAATGCTGAAAAGGGGTCGTTTTGACCCGATATTGACCATGGTCAAATTCCAACATTTCTTAACTTTTCTAGTCTCTCAACCAATGATCCAAAAAAATAAAAGAAATACACCCAAGCCCCTCGCGACCCGTCAAATCATACCAACAAGTCCTAAAACATCATACGAACTTAGTCGAACCCTCAAATCACCTCAAACAACGCTAAAACCACGAATCATACCCCAATTCAAGCCTAATGAACTTTGAAATTTCAAATTTCTACAAATAACGCCAAACCTATCAAATCATGTATGATTGAACTCAAAATTTGCACACAGGTAATAAATGACATAACATAGGTATTCCAATTTTCAGAATCGGATTCTGACCCCGATATCAAAAAGTCAACTCCCCGGTTAAAGTTTCCAAAAATTCATATTTTGCCATTTCAAGCCCAATTCCACTACGGACCTCCAAATAATTTTTCGGACACGCTCCTAAGTACAAAATCACCATACGGAGCTATTGGAATCATCAGAATTCAATTCCTAGGTCATTTACACATAAGTCAATATCCGGTCATCTTTTCCAACTTAAGTTTTCAATTAAGAGACTAATGTCTCATTTCACTCCGAAATCCTTCCGGACCCGAACCAACTAATTCGGTTAGTCATAAAAAAACTATAAAGCATAAATTGAGCAGTAAATAGGGGAACGGGGTTATAATACTCAAAACGACCGGCGAGTCGTTACATTCTCCCTCTCTTAAACAAGCGTTAGTCCTCGAACGGGTTTAGAATCATACTGGAGTCTCAAATAGGTATGGATATTTGCTCCGCATCTCCTACTCAATCTCCCAAGTAGCTTCTCTGATTGGCTGGCCTCTCCACTGTACCTTCACTGATGCTATGTTCTTTGACCTCAACTTTTGAACCTGCCGATCTAAAATAGCCACCGGCTCCACATCATAAGTCATATTACCGTCCAACTGCACTGTACTTAAATCCAGAATATGAGACGAATCCCCGACATACTTTCGGAGCATGGATACATGGAATAATGGATAAACACCTGATAGACTAGGTGGCAAGACAAGTTCAGAAGCCACCTCTCCAATTTTCTTAAGTATCTCAAAAGGCCCAGTATACCGAGGGCTCAACTTGCCCTTCTTCACAAACCTCAACACACCCTTCATGGGTGAAATCTTGAGCAGAACCTTCTCCCCAACCATGTAAGCAACATCACGGACATTTCGGTCAGCATAAATCTTCTGTCTAGACTGCGCCGTGCAAAGTCGCTCCTGAATCAATTTAACCTTCTCAAAAGCATCCTGAACCAAATCAGTACACAATAGTCTAGTCTTACCAGACTCAAACCAACCCACCGGAGACCGACACCATCTCCTAAATAAAGCCTCATACGGAGACATCTGAATACTCGACTGATAGCTATTATTGTAAACAAACTCCGCGAGTGGCAGAAATTGATTCCAAGAACACCCAAAATCAATGACACAAGCACGTAGCATATCCTCCAATATCTGAATAGTGCGCTCAGACTGTCCGTCCGTCAGAGGGTGAAATGTTATACTCAACTGATCCTGTGTGCCTAATTCTCGCTGTACTGCTCTCCAAAACTATGATGTAAACTGCGTGCCCCGATCTGAAATGATGGACACTGGCACACCGTGTAGGCGAATAATCTCGCGGATATAAATCTAAGCCAACCACTCTGAAGAATAATTAGTACCAACTGGAATAAAATATGCGGATTTGGACAACCAATCCACAATCACCCAAACAACATCAAACTTTCTCAAGGTCCGTGGGAGCCCAGCTATGAAATCCATGGTAATACCCTCCCATTTCTTCTCCGAAATTTCAAGTCTCTAAAGTAATCCTCCCGGTCTCTGATGTTCGTACTTTACCTGTTGACAATTTTAACACCGAGCTACAAACCCAACTATATATTTCTTCACTTTCCTCCACCAATAGTGCTGCCTCAAATCCTGATACATTTTTGCGGTACCTGGATGAATGGAGTACCGTGAATTGTGAGCTTCCTGGAGAATCAACTCACGCAAACCATCTATATTAGGCACACATAGCCTGCCTTGCATCCGTAATACACTGTCATCTCCAATAGTGACTTCCTTTGCATCACTGTGTTGAACCGTGTCCTTAAGGACAAGCAAATGGGGATCATTATACTGGCGCTCTCTGATGCGACCATATAAAGAAGACCGAGAAACTACACAAGCTAAAACTCAATTCGGCTCGGAAACATCCAATCTAACAAACTGGTTGGCCAAGGCATGAACATCCAAGGCTAAAGGCCTCTCTGCTACCGGTAAGCATGCTAAGCTACCCAAACTCTCCGCCTTACGACTCAAGGCATCGGCCACCACATTGGCCTTTTTGGGATGATAGAGAATGGTGATATCGTAATCCTTAAGCAACTCCAACCATCTTCGTTGTAGAAAATTAAGATCCTTATGTTCAAACAGATGTTGTAGACTCCAGTGATCGGTATATACCTCACAATGGACACCGTACAAATAATGCCGCCAAATATTCAAGGCATGAACAAAGCTCTCTTCGCATTCATCTGACCACCTGAACAGAGCACATTTCTGGATCAATTTAGTCATAAGCGATACAATAGACGAGAAACCTTCCATGAAGCAACGATACTAACCGGCCAAGACGTGAAAACTCCGAATCTCATTAACTGAAGATGGCCTGGGCCAACTCTGAACTGCCTCTATCTTCTTTGGATCCATCTTAATCCCTTCACTGGACACTATGTGTCCCAAAAATGCCACTGAACTAAGCCAGAATTCACACTTAAAGAATTTGGCATAAACCCTCTCCTCTCTCAATCTCTATAATACAATACCCAAGTGTTTTGCATGCTCCTCCTGGCTACGTGAATACACCAGGATATCATCAATAAATACCATGATAAATATTTCAAGATATGGCTGAAATACACTATTCTTCAAGTGCATAAATGCTGCTGGGGCATTGGTTAACCCAAAAGACATCACAAGAAATTCATAATTTTCATAACGAGTCCTGAATGCCGTCTTTAGAATATCCGAATCCTGAATTTTTAGCTGGTGATACCCCGATCTCAAGTCAATTTTGGAGAATACCCTCGCTCCCTGAAGTTGGTTAAATAAATCATCAATACGCGAAAAAAGATATTTGTTCTTGATTGTAACTTTGTTCAGTTGTTTGTAATCAATGCACATCCACATAGTAACATCTTTCTTTTTTCACAAACAAAACTAGTGCACCCCAAGGAGTTCCAGAAGTTGCTCCTTCAATTCTTTTAACTCAGCTGGTGCCATATGATACGAAGGAATAGAAATGGGCCAACTGCCCGGCACCAAGTCAGTACCGAAATCAATATCTCTGTCGGGTGGCATACCCGACAGGTCTGCAGTAAATACATCCGGAAAGTCTCGCACTACCGGTACTAAATCAATAATAGGGGTATCTGCATAAACATTTCTCACAAAGGCCAAATATCACAAACACCCTTTTCCCACCATATGTTGGTCCTTCAAATAAGAAATTACCCTGCTAGGACCAAAATCTAGAGAACCTCTCCATTCAACCTTTGGCAACCCTGGCATCGTCAACGTCACAGTTTTTGCGTGATAGTCCAGAATAGCATGACATGGAGACAACCAATCCATACCCAGAATTACATCGAAATCAACCATATCGAGTAATAAAAGATCAACTCTAGTTTCCAGTTCCCCAATAGTTACCACACATGACCGATGCACACGGTCCACAATAATAATATCGCCCACCGGTGTAGATACACGAACAGGTGAAACTAAGGAATCACGGGGCATATCCAAATAACTAGAAAAATACGATGATACATATGAATAAGTGGAACCAGGGTCAAATAATATAGAAGCCTCCCTATGGCACACTAAAATAATACATGTGATCATTGCATCTGAAGCAATAATATCTGGCCTGGCAGGAAAAACATAGGATCAGGCCTAACCGCCACCTGATTTGCCTCCCCCTCTTGGGCGACCCCTAGCTGACTGACCCCCACCCCGAGCTGGCTGGGAGGGTGGTAAAGTAATTGGTGCTGAAGTCGTAGTCTCACTTCTCTGCAGCACTGGACCTCCCGAGCGACGCGGACATTGTCTCCACATATGCCTAAATTCCCCACATTCAAAGCAGCTCCCCAGTACTGGTGGTGATGCTGACTGAATCAGGCCTCGAGAACCAGAATAACTGCTAGAAACACCCGGTGCAAATGAACCCTGAACTGAAGGAGCACAGGAAAAACTTTGGGCTACTGGTAGGGCACTAAGAGATTACTGACCCTGATGAGAACTATATGAACCCTGGCTGGATGATGCACCACAGTGAACTGGACGACCCGTCTGAGCGTGTCTGTAAGGACGACCCTTACCGCGGTAAAACTGATCCCCGGAAGGAACACCACTGAAATCACCTGGACCACGAGGCCTTTTAGCCTTCCTCTCTCTATGCTATTGGCTACGGACTATCTCTATCTGCCGAGCAATGTCAACTACCTCATCAAAAGTAGCACCAAATACCCTCTCCTAAGTCATAAGTAACCGCGGCTGGTATGTGAGACCATCAATGAACCTCCTAATCCTCTCCCTATCAATGGGAACCAACCAAACTGTGTGACGAGCCAACTCAAAAAATCTCATCTCGTACTGCATCACAGACATACCATCTTGACATAACTTCTCAAACTATCTGCGTAGCTCCTCTATTCGAGATTACGGCACAAACTTCTCCAAAAAGAGAACGGGGAATTCCTACCAATAAGTGGTGCTGCAGTGACTGGCATGCGCCCCTCATAAGCCTCCCACCATCTGAAGGCAGCCCCAGAAAACTGAAAAGTAGTGAATGAGACCCCACTGGCCTCCAGAATACCCACTGTCTGAAGCATCCGTTGGCACTTATCCAAAAAACCCTGAGCCTCCTCCGACTAGGCACCGCTAAATGATGGAGGTCGAAGCCTCCCAAATCTCTCAAGTCTCCTCTGCTCATCATCTGCCATAACGGGGACTACCGGGGCCTGAACAGCTACAGCCGGCTGGGCTGGTAATGCCCCGGGTATCTGAAGTCCATGTACCACCTGATCTCGAGTATGGGCAAAAGGGGTATGAGTACCTCCCCTGGCCTGAGAAGTGGCAGGTGCGGCCTGAGCCAAAACCACCTGAGTAAGGCTAGTGCAAACTGTCAATATCTAGGCCAAAGTCTCCCTCCTAAAGGCTTAGAATTTCAATGTGCACCGCTTGTGCCTGAGCTGGTCTTGTCGGCTCAGCTATATCTAAAATTTGCTCCTGAGCTGGAGCAACTGGTGGTGGTACAAGTGCTGCTCCAACTACTATACGAGCTACACCACGACCTCTACCTCGGCCCCGACCTCTACCACGACCCCGACCTCTCGCGGCCCTAGCTGATGTCACTGGTGGCTAACTGTCCGATTCGGTAGTACATGTCCTCACCATTTCTGAGAGAATAGAATAACAGAAATTTAGTATCCGGAATCAACAATTCGCACGACAGAATACAAGAAAGTGAAATTTTTCCGAAGGGTTAGGCAACCTCTTGAAGATAAGTACAGACGTCTCCGTACCGATCCTCAAGACTCTACAAAACCTGCTCATGACTCGTGAGACCTATGTAACCTAGGCTCTGATACCAACTTGTCACGACCCAAAATCCTAACCTATCGTGATGGCGCCTATCTTGATACTAGGCAAGCAGATAACCTCAATAAACCACAATTTCCTTTAACTTTGAAAATATAATATTTAAACACAATCTACAAGTCTCGCAAATACCGATACATACACTCCCAAAACCTGGTGTCACTGAGTACACGAGCATCTATTCATTACAAGTCTGGAAAACACCGTCTATAATAATCTGAGACCAAATACAATAAATAAAAAAGATAGGGAAGGAGAGACAAGGTCTGTGAAACATGGAAGCTACCTCTAAATCTCCGAAAAATAGATTGTGTGAAAGAATCAATACCCACTGTATCCGGGATCACCTGGATCTGCACACAAAGTGCAGGGTGTAGTATGAGTACAACCAACTCAGTAAGTAACAATAATAAATAAAGAACTAAAGCAATGACGAGCTTCTCAGCTAAGTCCAAATACAGTACTTTCCAATATAGAAGAGTTGGCATGCTCTCAAGTTCAACATTTAAGATTTCACTGAACTTTTATATCAAGTTTAACCGAAACAGAAAACAATGTTTTTCCAAAATTTACAAAGAAAATTAGTGATATATGACAGGTGAAATGCAGCAATAATGAAATCAATGCATCCTCTCACAGTTACAGTCCCTCAGTCCTCCCATCCACTCCAACCTCACAGTCACTCTTTCCTCACAGTCGTTCATTCCTCATAGTCGCTCATTCCTCATAGTTGCTCATCACTCACAGTCGCTCATCACTCGCATTCAGCACTTGCACTCAGTAGGTACCTGTGCTCAGTGGGGGTGTGTACAAACTCCGAAGGGGCTCCTTCAGCCCAAGCATTATATCAAGTCAATCATGTTATAAATCAATAAAAGATGCTGCGGCATGCATCCTGATCCCATAATATCCTCACAATTAGGCCATCGGCCTCACTCAGTCATCAACCTCTCCAATCTCTCGGGCTCTCAGAAAATCATGATAATTAACCCAAAATGATAATATGATGTATTAATAAATAGCAACAGAGACTGAGATATGATATAAAATGAATAAACATGACTGAGTGTGAAATTACAATTTGAACATATTATTCAATCACAGAAATGACCCCAGTGGATACCAATAATAACAACATGTGTCTAAGTATGATTTATAATAATGAGTCTCAGTTCCATTTTCTCTAACACATAGAGAATGTACTGGTATCAACAGATTATACAACTGTACAGTTCCATGGAATTTGACCAAGTCACAATTCCTACGGTGCACGCCCACACGACCGTCACATACCATGTGCGTCACCTCAAAACCAATCACATAACACATAATCTGGGGTTTCCTACCCTCAGTACCAAAATTAGAACTGTTACTTACCTCAAAACCGTGTAGTTTCTTACTCTGCTATGCCCTTGCCTCGTGAATTGGTCTCCAAACGTCCCGAATCAAGCCTCAAGAAGTACAATACAATCAATATAGGCTAAAGGAATCAATTCCGCAAGAAAATATCAAATTATAGCCAAACATCTGAAATCAGCTCAAACCCAGCCCCGGGCCACGTCTTGAAATCCGACAAAAGTCAAAAAACCCGAAAGCCCATTCACTCACGAGTCTAACCATACCAATTTTACTCATATCCGATAACAAAAGCACATTCAAAACCTCAAAATTTTAGTCCAGGAACTCTTTCTCATTTTCCCCAAATTTCCATCTCAAAAAACTAATTAAATGATGAAGACAATGATATATTCGTATATATTGACCAAATTCGAGTTAAACCACTTACCCCGATGTTTTTCCTTGAGAATCTCTCAAAAATCACCTCTGCCCAACCTCCAATTTGTCAAAATAATAGAAAGAAATGGGACGAAACCCCCGTTTTGTAACTTAAAATTTCTGCCCAGGCCTGACGTCGATTTTCATGACCTCGATTTTTCATTACCTCGATTTTTCATGACCTCGATTGTCATGACCTCGATTTTTCATGACCTCAATTTTTTCATGACCTCAATATTTCATGATCTCGATTTATCTTGCAACAGAAATTTCCAGGAACTATTTAAATCCAAATTTAGATCTGTTAACCATCTGAAACTCACCCGAAACCTCCCGCACCCAAACCATATACGAATTTCAATCATAAAAAACGCTACAGACCTCCTCGCGCACTCAAAACACTAAAGAAAAGTCGTCTTGACCCGATATTGACCATGGTCAAATTCCCAAATTTCTTAACTATAATAGTCTCTCAACCAATGATCCAAAAAAATAAAAATATACCCACGCCCCTCGGGACCCGTCAAATCATACCAACAAGTCCTAAAACATCATACGAACTTAGTCGAACACTCAAATCACCTCAAACAACGCTAAAACCACGAATCATACCCTAATTCAAGCCAAATGAACTTTGAAATTTCAAATTTCTACAAACAACGCCAAACCTACCAAATCACGTCCGATTGACCTCAAATTTTGCACATAGGTCATAGATGACGTAACAGGAGTATACCAGTTTTCAGAATCGGATTCTGACCCTGAAATCAAAAAGTCAACTCCCCGGTCAAAATTCTCAAAAAATCAACTTTCTCCATTTCAAGCCTACTTCCACTACGGATCTCCAAATAATTTTTCGGACACGCTCCTAAGTCAAAAATCACCATACGAAGCTATTAGAATCATCAAAATTCAATTCCAATGTCGTTTACACATAAGTCGATATTCGGTCATCTTTTCCAACTTAAGTTTTCAAGTAAGAGATTAAGTGTCTCATTTCACTCCAAAATCCTTTTGGACCCGAACGAACTAACTCGGTAAGTCATAAAACAACTGTAAAGCATAAATTGAGCAGTAAATGAGGGAACGGGGTTATAATACTCAAAATGACTGGCCAAGTCGTTACACCAGCTAAAACACACAATAACTGAGAAAATCACAAATATTAATCTGTCATGACCCAAAATCCCAATCTGTCGTGATGGTGCCTATTTCGATACTAGGCAAGCCGATAATATCAATAAACCATAATTTCTTTTAAGTTTGAAAATATAATATTTATATACAATACAAAATCCCAAAAATACTGATGCGAACACTCCCCAAAACCTGGTGTCACTAAGAACATGAGCATCTAATATGAATACAAGTTTGGAAAAAATACGGTCTATCATAGTCTAAGACCAAAATACAGTAAACAAGGAGATAGGGAAGGAGAGACAAGATCTGCGAAACACGATAGCTACCTCTGAATCTCCGGAAGATCAACTGCACGAGAGAATCAACACCCGCTATGTCCAGAAGTACCTA
>AWOL01S0005847.1:0-26762 GCA_000715115.1 Nicotiana otophora
AGCTACCTCTGAATCTCCGGAAGATCAACTGCACGAGAGAATCAACACCCGCTATGTCCAGAAGTACCTAGATATGCACACGAAGTGCAGGGTATAGTATGAGTACAACCAACTCAGTAAGTAACAATAATAACTAAGGAACTGAAGATAGTGACGAGCTACACAGTTATAGTTCATTTTCAGTAATTCCAGCAAAGAATAGACATGCTTTCAAATCCAGCAGTTTAAGTCAAATCAATTTTATACAGTTCATGTTCATGTAATCCGGATATAGAATCTTTCAGAGAATTTCACAACAATGACAGATAGCAACTAAATGCAACAACAAATGAAAAGCAAGTACAGCCTCTCAGGGCAACAGTTACTCAACTCGTCACAACAGCTCAACCACTCAGCTCTCATCCCGCAGCACTCACATTCAATGGGTACCCGCACTCACTAGGGGCGTACAGACTCCAGAGGGGCTCCTACATCCTAGGTGCCATAATGCGCACGGACAACTCACGTGTTGCAAGGACAACTCACGTGCTATAATATCCTGCACGGGAAACTCACGTGCCATAATATCCTTACCCCACCGATAGGCCCCCGGCCTTACTCAGTCCTCAACCTCTCTAGTCTCTCGGGCTCTCTGAAATCACAAAGATCATCCCAAAAAAAGATAACATAGTGAATCAACAAATATCAAGAAAGACTAAGGTATGATGCACAAGTAAAATCATGACTGAGTACAAGACAACAATTAGCAAATAATTAAACAAGTATGCGACCTCTGTGGGTCCCAACAGTACTATCAAATAGCCTAAGCATAATTTTTAACATGATTTACAGTCAAATTTCGTCAACACAAAGAGAGCATATAGCTAACAACAAGTTATTCAACTTTACAGTTTCACCGGACGGACCAAGTCACAATCCCTTCGGTACACGCCTACACGCCCGTCACCTATCATGTGCGTCACCTCCAAAATAATCACATGACATAAAAATCTGGTGTTTCATATCCTCAGGACCAGATTTTTGCAATGCCTTTGCCTTGTAAATCGGTCTCCGAATGCCTCGAATCTAGTCACAAATAATTCATTTCACTTAATAAAATTTATTGGCATTAATTCAATAAAAATCAGAAATCTAGCTCAAAAATTGCATGTGAGGCCCACGTCTCGGAACCCAAAAAAAGTTATAAAATCCAAAAGTCCATTCAACCACGAGTCTACCCATACCAATTTTACCAAAATCCAACCTCAACTCGACCCTCAAATCTGCAATTTAAACCAAGAGGGTTTTCTAATCTTTCCAACTTAATTCACCCATTAAATGTTAAAAACAACCATGGATTCGGGTTATTTGACCAATAATGAGCTAAGAACACTTACCCCGTTGTTTTCCATCAAAATCTCCAAAATATCGCCTCTTCCCGAGCTTCAATCCGTGAAAATGGACCCATTTTCAGAACTTAAACTTTCTGTCCGGACCTCTCTTCATCGCGAACGCGATAGGTCCCTCGCATTCGCGAAGCACAAAATCGTGCTTCCCAACATTTTCTCTTCGCGAATGCGAGACACTACTCGCGAACGTGATGCTTTACGGAGCTCTTCTTCGGGAACAAGAGTAACCCTTCGCGAACGCAAATGCAAAAATCCATGCCAACTCTTTTTCCCTTCGCGAATGCGATATCCAAGCACGAACGCGATGAACCACTCAGCTCCTCTTCGTGAACGTGAGGGCCCACTCGCGAATGCGAAAAGAAATTCTGGCCTGCCTCAAATTTCCCTTCGTGAACGCGAGGGCCCACTCACGTACGCGAAGAAGGAAACCAGAAAAATGGACCAGCAGTCTTCAGCCAACATGCCAAGTCCAAAAATGATCTTTTAACCTCATGGAACTCACCCGAGCCCCCCGGGACCTTAACCAAACATACCATCAAGTCCTAAAATATCATACAAACTTAGTCGAACCCTCAAATAACCTCAAACAGCGCTAAAACCATGAATTATACCCCAAGTCAAGACTAATGAACTGTAAAATTTCAAGTTTCCAAAAACGACGTCGGAACCTATCAAATCACGTCCGATTAACCTCAAATTTTGCACATCAGACGTAAATGACATAAAATTGGTATTTCAATTTTTAGAATCGGATTACGACTCCAATATCAAAAATTCAACCCCCCGGTCAAACATCCCAAAAATTAAACTTTCGGCATTTCAAGCCAAATTCCACTACGGACCTCCAAATAATTTTCCGAACACGCTTCTAAGTCCAAAATCACCATACGGAGCTATTGGAATCATCAAATTTCAAATTTGAGGTCGTTTAGACATAAATCCACATCCGGTCAACTTTTCTAACTTAAAATTTAAATTATGAGACTAAGTGTCTCATTTCACTTTGAATTCCTTCCGGACCCGAACCAACTAATACGATAAGTCATAAATCAATTGTAAGGCATAAATTGAACAGTAAATGGGGGAACAGGGTTATAATACTCAAAACGACTGGCCGAGTCGTTACATTCTCCCCCTCTTAAACAAACGTTTGTCCTCGAACGGGTTTAGAATAATACCCGGAGTCTCAAATAGGTGTGGATATTTGTTCCGCATCTCCTGCTCAATCTCCCAAGTAGCTTCTCCGACTGGCTGGCCTCTCCATTGTACCTTTACTGATGCTATATTCTTTGACCTCAGCTTTCGAACCTGCCGGTCTAAAATAGCCACCGGCTCCACATCATAAGTCAAATTACCTTCCAGCTGTACTATACTAAAATCTAGAATATGAGACGGGTCCCCGACATACTTTCAGAGCATGGATACATGGAACACTGGATGAACACCTAATATACTAGGTGGCAAGGCAAGTTCATAAGCCACCTCTCCAATTTTCTTAAGTATCGCAAAAGGCCCAATGTATCGAGGGCTCAACTTGCGATTCTTCCCGAACCTCAGGACACCCTTCATGGGTACAATCTTGAGTAGAACCTTCTCCCCAACCATGTAAGTAACATCACGGACCTTCCTCTCGGCATAACCCTTCTGTCTAGACTGTGCCATGTGAAGCCGTTCCTTAATAACTTTGACCTTCTCTAAAGCATCCTGAACCAGGTGAGTAACCATTATTATAACCTCACCCGACTCAAACCAACCCACCGAAGACCGACAATGTCTCACATATAAAACTTCATACGGAGCCATCTGAATGCTTGATTGGTAGCTATTATTGTAAGTAAACTCCGCGAGTGGCAGAAATTGATCCCAAGAGCCCCCAAAATCAATGACACAAGTGCGTAGCATATCCTCCAATGCCTGAATAGTGTGCTCGGACTGTCCGTCCGTCTGAGGGTGAAATGATGTACTCAACTAAACCTGTATGCCCAATTCTCGTTGCGCTGCTCTCCAAAGCTGTGAGGTAAATTGCGTACCCCGATCTGAAATGGTGAACACAGGCACACCGTGTAGGCGAACAATCTCGCGAATATAAATCCCAGCCAACCACTACAAAGAATAGTTAGTACGAACTAGAATAAAATGCGCAGATTTGGTCAAAAGTTCTACTATCACCCAAACAACATCAAACTTTCTCAAAGTCCGTGGGAGCCCAACTACGAAGTCCATGGTAATACACTCCCACTTCCACTCCAGAATTTCGAGTCTCTGATGCTCGTACTTTACCTGTTGACAATTTAAACACCGAGCTACAAATCAAACTATATCTTTCTTTATTTGCCTCCACCAATTGTGTTATCTCAAATCCTGATACATCTTCGCGGCGCCTGGATGAATAGAGTACCACGAACTATGAGCTTCCTGGATAATCAGCTCACGCAAACCATCTACATTAGGCACTAATAGCCTGTCCTGCATCCGTAATACACCGTCATCTTCAATAGTGACTTCCTTGGCATCACCGTGCTGAACCGTGTCCTTAAGGACAAGAAGATGTGGATCATCATATTGGCACTCTCTTATGCGATCATATAAAGAAGACCGAGAAACCACACAAGCCAAAACTCGATTCGGCTTGGAAACATCCAATCTAAAAAACTGGTTGGCCAAGGCCTGAATATCCAATGCTAAAGGCCTCTCTGCTACCGGTAAGTATGCTAAGCTGCCCAAACTTTTTGCTTTATGACTCAAGGAATCGGCCACTACATTGGCCTTTCCGGGATGATAGAGAATGGTGATATCATAATCCTTAAGCAACTCTAACCACCTTCTCTGCTGCAAATTAAGATCCTTCTATTTAAACAAATGTTGTAGACTCCGATGATCGGTATATACCTCACACAGGACACCGTACAAGTAATGCTGCCAAATTTTAAAGGCATGAACAATAGCTGCTAACTCAAGATCGTGGAATGGATAATTCTTCTCATGTACCTTTAACTGTATGGACGTATAGGCAATCACCCTACCGTCTTGCATCAACACTGCGCCTAGACCAATACGCGATGCGTCACAATACATACTATAAGATTCTAAACCTGTAGGCAATACCAATACTGGAGTTGTAGTCAAAGCTGTTTTTAGCTTCTAAAAGCTCTCTTCACACTCATCCGACCACCTGAGCAGAGCACCTTTTTGGGTCAATTTAGTCATAGGCGACGCAATAGACGAGAAACCCTCCACAAAGCAACGATAATAACCGGCCAAGCCGAGAAAAATCCGAATCTCAGTAACTGAAGATGGCCTGGGCCAATTCTCAACTGCCTCTATTTTCTTCGGATCCACCTTAATTCCATCTCTGGACACTATATGTCCCAAGAATGCCACTGAACTAAGCCAGAACTCACACTTAGAGAATTTGGCATAAAGTCTCTCCTTTCTCAGCTTTTGTAATACAATACCCAAGTGTTGTGCATGCTCCTCCTGGCTACGTGAGTACACCAGATTATCATCAATAAATACTACGACAAATGAATCAAGATATGGCTGAAATACACTATTCATCAAATGCATAAATGTTGCTGGGGGATTGGTTAGCCCAAAAGACATCACAAGAAATTCGTAGTGACCATAACAAGTTTTGAATGTCGTCTTTAGAATATCCGAATCCCGAATTTTCAACTGGTGATACCCCGATCTCAAATCAATTTTGGAGAACACCCTCGATTCCTGAAGCTAGTCAAATAAGTCATCAATACGCGGCAAAGGATATTTATTCTTGATTGTAACATTGTTCAACTGCCTATAATCAATGCACATCCGCATAGTACCATCTTTCTTCTTCACAAACAGAATCGGGGCACCCAAAGGTGACACACTAGGCCTAATAGACCCCTTTTTCAAGGAGTTTCTGAAGTTGCTCTTTCAATTCTTTTAACTCAGCTGGTACTATAAGATACGAAGGAATAGAAATGGGTTGAGTGCCCTGCACCAAGTCAATACCGAAATCAATATCCCTATCGGGTGGCATACCCAGCAGGTCTGTAGCAAATACATCTGAAAATTCTAGCACGACCGGTACTGAATCAATAATAGGAGTATCTGCATCAACATCTGTCACAAAGGCCAAATATGACAAACATCCCTTTCCAACCATACGTTGGGCCTTCAAATAAAAAATTACCCTGCTATGAACAAAATCTTGAGAACCTCTCCATTCAACCTTTGGAAACCCCGGCATCGTAAACGTCATGATTTTTGCGTGGTAATCCAGAATAGCATGACATGGAGATAACCAATACATACCCAAGATTACATTGAAATCAACCATATCGAGTAATAAGAGATCAACTCTAGTCTCCAGTTTCCCAATAGTTACCACACACGACCGATACACACGGTCAACAGTAATAATATCGCCCACCGGTATAGATACACAAACAGGTGACACTAAGGACTCATAGGGCATATCCAGATAATGAGCAAAATATGATGATACATATAAATAAGTGGAACCAGGGTCAAATAATATAGAAGCCTCCCTTTGGCACACTGAAACAATACTTGCGATCAATGCATCTGAGGCAAGAACATCTGGCCTGGCAAAAACAGCATAGAATCGGGGCCTGACTGCCACCTGACCGGCCTCCCCCTCTTGGGTGACCCCTAGCTTCCTGACCCTCAGCCCGAGCTGGGTAGGCGGGTGGTGTAACTACTGGTGCTGGTGCCGTCGGTCGAGAACTCTAATGTAGAGCCCAACTCAACAGCCTAGGACAATCTCTCTTGAAATGACCCAATTCTCCGCACTCGAAACAACCCCTCCTCTAATGGAACTACTACTCCTGATAACCCAAAGAATTACCTGTAGAAGCCTGAGCGGACGAGGCATGATGAGAACTCTTTGCTGGTAGAGAGCTGAATGAAGACTGGCCTGAGTGAGCACTATAAGAATCGTGGCTAGCTAATGCACCACGATGAGTTGGACGGCGCGTCTGAGCGTATCTGTAAGAATGACCCCTACCGCAGTAAAACTGACCCCCTGAATGAACACCGCTGAAATCACCTGAACCACGAGGCCTCTTAGCCTCCCTCTCAACCCGCTCCTAGCTACGAACCATCTTAATCTGACGAGCAATGTCGACAACCTCATCGAAAGTAGCACCAGACACACTCTCTCTAGTCATGAGTAATTGTAGCTGAAAAGTGAGGCCATCTATGAACCTCCTAATCTTTTCTTTGTCTGTGGGAATCAACTAGATAGCATGACGGGCCAATTCTAAAAATCTCATCTTATACTGTCACGGACATATCACCCTGACAAAGCTGCTCGAACTGCCTACGCAGCTCCTTTCTGCTGGACTGACGTACAAACTTCTCCAGGAATAGATCGGAGAACTGCTGGAAGGTAAGGGGTGCTGCACCGACCAGCCTACACCTCTCGTAAGCCTCCCACCATCTGAAGGCATCCCTATAAAACTGAAAAGTAGTGAACGAGATCCCACTGGTCTCTAGAATACCCGATGCCCGAAGCATCCGTTGACACATATCTAGAAAACCCTGAGCATCCTCTAACTCAACACTGCTAAATGGTGGAGGTCGAAGCCTCTCAAATATCTCAAGTCTCCACTGCTCATCATCTGCCATAACAGGAACTACCAGGGCCTGAGCAGCTGAAACCGGCTAGCCTGGTGGTGCCTCCGGTATATTAAGTCCCTGTACTACCTGGTCTGGATTACAGGAAATAGGGGTATGAGTACCTCCCCCAGCCTGAGAATTGGAAGGTGCGGCTTGAGCCGAAACCACCTAAGCATGACAAGTGCAAACTATCAATATCTGGGCCAAAGTCTCCTGAAGGCCTGGAATCTCAATAGGCACAGCTGGTGCCAGAGCTGGTTTTGTCGGCTTACCTATATCTGGAATCTGATCCTGACCTGGAGCAACTGGTGGTACTACAGGTGCGGCTCCAACTGTAGTACGAGCTACACCTCGACCTCTACCTCGGCCACGACCTCTACCACGGCCCCGGCCTCTCGTGGCCCTAACTGGTGGCACTGGTGGCTGACCATCTGATCCGGTAGTTGTGTCCTCACCATCCGTGAGAGAATAGAATAACAGAAATTTAGTTTCCGGAATCAACAAATTCGCACGACAGAATACAAAAAAGTGAAGTTTTCCTAACGGTTCTGCTGCCTCTCGAAGAAAAGTACAGACGTCTCCGTACCGATCTGCAAGACTCTACTACACCTGCTCATGACTCGTGAGACCTATGCGACCTAGGCTCTGATACCAACTTATCACGACCCAAATTCCCAAGCTGTCGTGATGGCGCCTATTTCGATACTAGGCAAGCTGATAATATCAATAAACCATAATTTCTTTTAAGTTTAAAAATATAATATTTAAATACAATACAAAATCCCCCAAATACTGATGCGATCACTCCCCAAAACCTGGTGTCACTAAGTACATGAGCATCTAATATGAATACAAGTTTGGAAATAATATGGTATATAACAGTCTAAGACCAAAATATGGTAAACAAGGAGATAGGGAAGGAGAGACAAGGTCTGCACACACGGCAACCACCTATAAATCTCCGGAAGATCAACTGCATGAGAGAATCAACACCCGCTATGTCCAGAAGTACCTAGATCTGCACACGAAGTGCAGGGTGTAGTATGAGTACAACCAACTTAGTAAGTAACAATAATAACTAAGGAACTGAAGATAGTGACTAGCTACATAGTTATAGTTCATTTTCAGTAATTCCAGCAAAGAATAGACATGCTTTCAAATCCAGCAGTTTAAGTCAAATCAATTTTATACAGTTCATGTTCATGTAATCCGGATATAGAATCTTTCAGAGAATTTCACAACAATGATAGATAGAAACTAAATGCAACAACAAATGAAAAGCAAGTACAGCCTCTCTGGGAAACAATCACTCAACTCGTCATAAGAGCTCAACCACTTGGCTCTCAGCCCTCAGTACTCACATTCAATGGGTACCCGTGCTCACTGGGGGTGTACAGACTCCGGAGGGGCTCCTACAACCTAAGCACCATAATGCGCACGGACAACTCACGTGTTGCAAGGACAATTCATGTGCTATAATATCCTGCACAGACAACTCACGTGCCATAATATCCTTACCTCACCGACCGGCCCTTAGCCTTACTCAGTCCTTAACCTCTCTAGTCTCTTGGGCTCTCGGAAATCACAAAGATCAGCCCAAATGAAGTTAAAATAGTGAATCAACAAATATCAAGAAAGACTGAGGTATGATGCATAAGTAAAATCTTGACTGAGTACACGACAACAATTAGCAAATAATTCAACAAGTACGCCACCTCTGTGGGTCCCAACAGTACTATCACATAGCCTAAGCATGATGTTTAACATGATTTACAATCAAATTTCTTCAACACAAAGAGAGCATATAGCTAACAACAAGTTATTCAACTTTACAGTTTCGTGGGACGGACCAAGTCACAATCCCTTCGGTACACGCCCACACGCCCATCACCTAGCATGTGTATCACCTCCAAAATAATCACATGACATAAAAATTCAGGGTTTCATACCCTCAGCACCAGATTTATAACTGTTACTTACCTCAAAACGTGAAATTCTTTACTCTGCTATGCCTTTGCCTCACAAATCGGCCTCCGAATGCCTCGAATCTAGTCACAAATAATACGTTCCAGTCAATAAAATTTATTGGAATTAATTCCATATGAAAATACAACTTTTCCATAAAAATCCGAAATTTAGCTCAAAAATCGCATGTGGGGCCCACATCTCGAAAACCGACAAAAGTTATACAATCTGAAAGCCCGTTCAACCACGAGTCTACCCATACCAATTTTACTAAAATCCGACCTCAACTCGATCCTCAAATATACAATTTAAACCTAGAGGGTTTTCTAATCTTTCCAACTTAATTCACCCATTAAATGTTAAAAACAACCATGGATTCGGGTAATTTGACCAATAATTAGTTAAGAACACTTACCCCCATTGTTTTCCTTGAAAGTCTCTCAATAACCGCCTCTTCCCGAGCTCCAATCCGTCAAAAATGAAAAATGGGAAGAAGTCCCATTTTCAGAACTTAAACTTTTTGTCCAGACCTCTCTTCTTCGCGAACGCGACAGGTCCCTCGCGTTCGTGAGGCACAAAATCGTGTTGCCCAACATTTGCTCTTCGTCAACGCGAGACACTGCTCGCGAACGCGATGCTTTACAGAGTTCTTCTTCCCGAACGCGAGTTCCCCTTCGCGAACGCGAGGGCCCCCTCGCGAACGCAAAGAGCAATTCTTTCCTGCCTCAAATTCCCCTTGGAGAACGCGAGGGCCCACTCGCGTATGCAAAGAAGGAATCCAGAAAAACGCACCAGCAGTCTTCAGCCAACATGCCAAGTCCAAACATGATCCGTTAACCTCCCGGAACTCACCCGAGCCCTCCAGGACCTCAACCAAACATACCATCAAGTCCTAAAACATCAGACAAACTAATTAGACCTCTCAAATCAGCTCAAATAACGCTAAAACCATGAATTATACCCCAATTCAAGCCTAATGAACTTTGAAATTTCAAGTTTCCACAAACGACGCCGGAACCTATTAAATCACGTCCGATTAACCTCAAATTTTGCACACAAGTTATAAATGACATAATGGAGGTATTCCAATTTTCAGAATCGGATTCCGACCCAGATAACAAAAAGTCAACCACCCGGTCATACTTCCCAAAAATTTAACTTTCGGCATTTCAAGCCAAATTCCACTACGGACCTCCAAATAATTTTTCGAACACGCTCCTAAGTCCAAATTTACCATACAGAGCTATTGGAATCATCAAAATTTATATTTGAGGTCATTTACACATAAATCCATATCCGGTCAACTTTTCTAAAAATTTTAAATTATGAGCTAAAACAGGATGTTTTTAGAGAGAAATGAGAGTGTTCTAGAGAGAGGAAGAAGCTCAAGTGTCTTTTTCATCAAATCTTGATCAAGCCTTGAAATCCAACAAGAAATCTCTCAAGTTCTTCATCTATGAGGTAATGTTTCATACCCTGGTTTTAAATTTCAGAGTTGGGTAGAAGATGGTTGATTAGGAGTATGATTCTTGGGTGTAAGAGTATTTTTATACATGCATGTACCAATAAGGTTTGTGGGAAGATTTTTCAACTCAATAAGTAAAGATTGGGTTGTGAAATAAAGGAAATCTTGTAGAAGAATCTTGTAGTCAAATTTGCACACCTAGTGTTTGATAAAATGCTCAAATGAGCTGAAACCATGAATATATTCCTAATTTGTGTTCAATTTTGTTATGTCTCAAAATGATTGGGATTGCTAGAATTTCTGAAATGTTGTAGTAATTTAAGGAAAGCTCAAAGCGAGGTATGTTGGCTAAACTCTTCTCTTAGAATTGAATCCCACGGTGTTCGTGTGATTTGTGTAAGTCCCGAATTGTTCATTAAAAATTAACTATTCCGAATAAGCCTTGTGTTGAAAGGTATATGTTCAAAATGTGTTCCGGATGCTCTTACTATATGATGTTATCCTTCGGGAATATGTTCAAAACCTGAGTTGGGTATAAAAATGTTATGACTCCAAGTAGTGTTTCAAGTGAAGGCTATTATGCCAGATTCTGTAAGAAATCTCAATCTACATAAAACACTTAATTGCTCATAGGTGTACTAAAAGTCGTGATTAGGGATTCCTTGTCGTCGATAATCTATAAAGATGCTTAAAAGTGAAAGTAGTGAGTTGGGGATATAAAGTGTGAACACCATGCCATGAATGAAAGCTATATTTATGGCCAATAGAGCCAATGGAATGAAATGATGTGTGAAATATTATGAAATGAGCCTTGATTCAACTATTCCAAATTGACTTCGAAAATAGAATCATCCAAAAGCTTATGTACTCAAGTCATGTCCAAATGTGATTGTTCTAACTAGTGCTATGCTTGGTAGGTATTTCTAATATTTTTTGAGTTCTTACATATTCATGAGTTGAGATTGTGTATTTCCCCTTTTGGGAAAAGGTATTTCAAGAGTATTCTATGTGATGATTTTTATGATGATAATCCTTGAAAATAAAGAAATAAAAGTGTAGAATATGATATACCGCCACTGTGCCATGAATGAAGAATAATATGTATGGCCAAGGAAGCTAATGAAATAATGATGTTGTAAGTAGTTGAAAGTAATTGTGAAGTGATATATAGTGTGAAAGGTTATGAGATGAACGTATTTGTACTTATGTTTCCAATATGTCATAAGATCCTATCCCTCATGAGGAGAGGCTATGGTGTTCCTAAATATTTTAAATGTTATTGATATCCTATGATCATCCATGGCAAGTACAAGTAAGTGATGGCATGAACATGAAATGTAGTCGTTTGCCGAAATAAGAATTATGAGGTGTCGTATGTCCCAATGGTTTTAACTATAGTTGTATGCTTCTGAAATAGTGTATGTAAATGACTTCGATTGTTAAGTCTCCAAGAGTCATGAACCTAGCTAATGATCTCAAGATGTCAAATGAGTGACTAACGGGATGAAAGAGAGATGTTCTATGCTAAATGATGATGAACCTTAAGAAAAGAAACTGGGCCCATATGCCATAGAAATCGACTTATTGATTTACCATGCATGTGCTAATGTAATGAGTTATGTTTCTCCATGATGAGCATGAACATGAAGTATTCCGATGATATGAGAAATTATGATCTTAAATGTAATGACAAATTATGTCGCTTTGAGTTTATATATGGTATTGTGATTGGGATTACACCTCCACCCGCATATATTGGGTTGAGGCGGCAGGGCCGCTTTGTGTAGGGATTGTGGTATTATGATACACCTCCACCCGCATATATTGGGGTGAGGTGGCAGGACCGCTTTGTGTAGGGATTGTGGCATTGTGATACACCTCCACCCATATATATTGGGGTGAGAAGGCAAGACCGCTTTGTGTAGGGCTTGTGGTATTGTGATACACCTCCACCCACATATATTGGGGTGAGGCGGTAGGACCGCTTTGTGTAGGGATTGTAGTATTGTGCTACACCTCCACCTGCATATGTTGGGGTGTGAGGCGGTAGGGTCGCTTTGTGTATGGATTGTGGTATTGTGATACACCTCCACCAGCATATATTGGGGTGAGGCAGCAGGGCCGCTTTGTGTAGGCATTCTGGTATTGTGATACACCTCCACCCGCATATATTGGGGTGAGGCGGTAGGGCCGCTATGTGTAGAGGTGGTTATAGAGGATCCCCGACTTAATATCTATAAATATTAATGGAAGCTCTTAGTAAATTGGCTTGATGTGGATGGCTATCTAAGCCTTTTTATTATTACCGTGATTCATCATATTCATGTTGTATTTCCAAGCCCTTGAATTAGGTGTATTGTATAGGTGATACTGTGAACTGTCTATGAGACGCATAGGTGTATAATATGATATGTGAACACTAAGGATGGTCTATGAAATGTATATGTTTAAAATAAGGGAGGAAGGTGCCACTGTCATTGTCCTTGTTTGTACATGTTGTTATAATTACATTATATTATGTATTCCACGTATAGTTCATATGGCTCAGTTGATCTTAAAAGAAGTTTAGAATGATGCAAGTATAATAAGACTTGAAATGTGATTCTAAGGGATGTTTCGTAGTTTCTAGATGTACTTTATTTTCCTCTTGTTTGAGTTACCATATTTTCATATGTTGTTTTGACTGCCTTACATACGAGTACTATTCCACATGTACTCACATCCCTTTTGTCGGGGCCACTGCCTCTTTTAATGGATGTAGGTATACTTCTACAAGATGATATGGATCTTTGATAGGCATCTTCTTCACTACTCATCTTATGGTGAGCCCGCTACAGTTCTAGTAGGTGTTTGGGTCTAGTTCATTATATGTATTATGTATCTATTTTCATAGAAGCTCCATGTACATTGTGGGTTATGTAATTAAAGATTCGAGTTTTGTCATGTATTTATGTTCACAGTATTTACAACTATTTATAAAGTTGTGTAACCATCATGAGAAAGAATTTATGGGCGATTGAGCCAATTGTATTCAATATGAAAGTCAAGATCTAATTATGTTATGGTAAATCATGCATGAGAAATGACGAGAGGTTAATGTAAATTAGGCTTGCTCGACTGGGTTTACTCGGTTGAGCGCCGGTCGCGCTCCTTGAGTTCGGGGTGTGACTTTTGTCCTCCAAAACTTATGCTTATATGATATAAATTACATTATTATGAGTGTGGGAAGTGCACGATTTCCCATTAAGAGATGATGATGGGTTTACGAATAGAATTCTCTGCATGTTCTAGAAGATATTTAGGAGATTTTTGCTTTACGATAAGTTTTACCGATCGATAATTCAGGTCGTGGTTGTAATGGGTCCGCTTCTACAAAGATTTGCAAGTCTAATACTTGTTTAAAGAAAAAAATTTATAAATTTATTATTGCTAAAAAATAGGCCCCTTAAATTTGGGGGCCTAAAGAGAGAGCCTTACTTGCTTCATCATGAAGCCGGTGTTGACATTATACAATACTCTCTCCGTCCTATTTTATAATGATTATTTGATTATGCACGACTTTATTTTTAAAAAAACTTTTGAAACCTAGTCTAAAATATTTGACAATAGGTATTGCGCCCGGGCGATAACTAGTCTTATATAGGAGAATTGAGCTAGCATGTCGACAAAGTGTCACCAGTTTCAGCAGCTTCTTAGGCACTTCTTATATAGGAGAAATAGAAAGTATAGTCGTAAAGTTAAAAGAAATAAAGTAACTATATACTAAAAAAGTCTTGCTTATAAATATACTAGTTGGAGTAGCCCGGGATGTGCCCGGGACCAATTCCCATAAAATTGCCAGTTATATTGATAATTGATTCATTAATGTAACCCCTATGATTTATTATTCGACTTGTTGCACAAGTTATATCGTTTAATAAATTGGTTCAAGTTGGCTTCTGGCGAACACACTTCCTTGAAACCTAACATCTCCACCAAGTTTATTCGTGTAGTATGTCGAGCTTTGTAGAGACGAAATTTTGGTTCTTTAATCCATTTCAATGGACTCTATTCACTTCGAAAGTTCTTCATTTCACTTCGAAAATTAAGGCATGACTCTATTGAGGATTTTTATATGCTATGTGTAACGATCTGACTTGTCGTTTTTGCTTTATAGAACCCTATTCCCCTAAATAAGACTCCCCGTATGTTCTTTTACTGTTTTATGATTTGCGAGTATGGTTAGTTCGGGATTTGGAAGGGTTCGGATTGAGATCGGAACATTTGGTTCCTTAAGATTGGCTAAAAGGGCTAAGTTTGACTTTTGTCAATGTTTTGAGAAAACAACCTTGGAATCGGGATTTGATGGTTCCAATAGGTTCGTGTGATGATTTTGTACATGGGCGTATATTCGGATCGCGTTTTGGATGACCCGGGAGTATTTCCCCGACTAATAGTGAAGGTTGGCTCTTTGAAGGTTTTAAAGTCTTTTAAATTTGGTTTGAAGTAGGATTTGGTGTTATCGAGGTCCAATTGGGATTCCGAGCCAGGGGATAGTTCTGTATGGCAATTTAATACTTGCCCGCAAAATTTGGTGTCATTACGAGTAGTCTAAGTATGATTCAGTGCGTTCGGAACAATTTGAAAACTTGAAGTTCACATTTTGATTCAATTCGGTTTTAGGGTGCCATTCTTAGTTTTGTTGTTATTTTACGTATTTCGAGAGTTCGAGCAGGTCCGTATTATGTTTATAGACTTGTTGGTGCATTTGGACGTGGTCGCGAGTGGCTCAGGTGAATTTCGGACCGCTCAGAGCAATGTTGGAAAAACTAGAAATGCTTGTTCTGTTTTCCTTCTTCACGAACGCGGAAGGACTCACGCATTCGCAATGAAGGAATTGGGCCAGGGGAAACTTAGTGCTTCGCGTTCGCGGGAGGGTGTACACGTTCACGACGAGTAAGGGGAGCTGGGTAGGTGTGACGCCATTTGATCTTCGCATTCACAAAGGTGCCCTCGCGTTCGCGTAGGGCAGAGCTGGTAAACCTTCGCGTTTGCGAGGCCCTGGCCGCGTTTGCATAGGCCAAGCTTTCTAGGCATGGGCTGTTTGCCTTCACGAACGCGAGGCCTCTTCCACGTTCGCGATGAAGAGGGAAGCTGGGCAGTGTGTTTTAAAATCGGAACTTAAGCCATTTTTGGGTTCATTTATTGCACTCTTGGGCTATTTTGGAATTTTAAATAGGGGAATTTCAACCTAGCTTTTGAAGTTATTTAATTTCTACCTAATGTGAGTTTAATAAATAGATTATGGATAGAGTTTTACATGTAAATTTGTGAAAATCATGGATTTAGATGAAAAATCTAGGTTTTGATAAAAATAGGATTTAACCATGAAAATAGTTATGGAATTTAGGGGAAATCATATATTTGAGTTCATGAGGTTATAGATAACAACTTTCTTCAAAAAATTTCGGAATCCGGGCATGTGGGCCCGGGGGTGAATTTATGGAATCCTTTAATTGGGATTGGGTAATCACTTTAATAGTTAGGATATAAATTTTTGAACATGTATTGATTATTTTATATAACATTTGACTAGTTTCGAGTCGTTTGGTAACCAGTTGAGGGTTTAAAGCAGATTTGTGGACCGGAAAATAAGCTTTGAGACGAGATAAGTCTCTTTTCTAGCCTTGTAAGAGGGAATTAACTCCATAGGTGAATTGAATTAATATATGCTTCTATTTGTGGAGGCTATGTACGCACGAGGTACGAGAGTCCATATGTAGCTACTAATTATGCTTATGTCTGGGTAGTTTAGGACCCAAATCATGTTATACTTGCGATGTTTGCACCCTACTTGTTAATTTAAGTGCTTAAATCCTATTGGAACTTGATAAAGGAATTGTAAAAGGTCGAATTTCATTTACTTGAGTTTTGGACGGGTTACTTCACCGTTAATGAGAATTGGTGTTTCTTTGAATATTAGCCTCTTAATAATCTTTGAATCGATTGTTTATAAAGTATTTTTCTCTTCTTGTGGAGCGGACCGAACGCCTCGGAAGTAGAATAGATGCATCTATGTTTCATGTCGCTCGACCTTCGGCAGTGCACAACTTATATATTTATATGTTGGATCGGGTTGTACGACCTCGGCATAATTCGTGCGTAAAAATTCTCGGAGCCCAATTTTAATTGATATGTTTCATTGGCTTGAGAGACTAATTTGTTAAATGATGAAAATTAATTTGGGATTTAATATTAGCGAAAGAATTGTTTATTTATTTCTTGTTATTGAGTTTTTAGTTGTATTTATATATCCCATGCTCAATTATAATTTTTATTGTTTGCCCATAGTAAGTGTCGAAGTCGATCCCTCGTCACTGCTTCTTCGAGGTTATACTAGATACTTACTGGGTATATGTTGTTTATGTACTTACGCTACACGTCTGCACTAATCGAGCAGGATTTGAGGCAGGTGCATCTGGTTATCAATCTGGCGCGCATCCTTGATTTCCACGAGACTTTGCGGTGAGCTGCCTTCCAAGCCCGTTCTGCAGCACCTGAAGTCTTACTTTTGCTTTTACTTTCTGTCTATTTCACTTCAGATAGTAGTATAGTATTTTTTCTGTATATTCTACTAGAAGCTCATACACTTGTGACACCAGGCCTTAAAAATTATGCTAGTAGACACATGATGATTTTTTTTTTGGATAATTACTTATCTCACTCGCTCTTAAAATTATTTATCTCCCATCTTATTAAATGTTTTTCTTCCTATTTATGCACTAACTAAAAATCAACTATTTTTAAAATGTTAAAAGAAACAATCATGTGGTTAGTTCAATATTGGCTTGCCTAGCGGTTAACGTTGGGTGCCATCACGGCCCATAGGATAAATTGGGTCGTGACACTATGGTATCAGAGTACTTGGTTCACGTGGGTCTCACAAGTTATGAGCAGGCCTAATAGAGTCTTGCGGATCGGTGTGGAGATGTTTGTACTTATCTTCGAGAGGGTATATGGTGTTAGGAAACTACTCTTTCTTCATGTCCTATCGTGTAGTTGATGTTATACTAAGTATATTTCTCTTATTCTCTCACAGATGGTGAGAACACGTACAACGGATGTTCTAGACTCAGGGGGAGCTGCTCCCCATGTTGCTAGAGGCGGAAGTAGAGGTCGAGGGAGGGCACCGGCCCGAGGTAGGGGACGAGGACACCCCAGAGTTGCTCCAGCTATGCCACTATCGATTCCATTAGGGGATTCTATTATTGAGGAGCAGGGCAAGGTGCATGCGGCAGAGCCAACCCCGGTAGATTTCATCACAGCACCGGACTTCCAGGAGGTCATGGGTCGTATGTTAAGGTTCATGTATACTATGACCCAAGCTGATTTATTCAGAGTAGACCCAACCATATCTCGGGCTGGAGGGGGAGCACAAACCCCTACTGCTCAGGTTCCTGGGCATGCAGATGCTATATATCAGATCCCGGGTACACTACCCATGGGTAGAGCCCATCCAGTGGCAGCAGTTATACCTGAGCCCAGACCAGTTGCGGTCGGCGAGTCGCAGAACCTATTGGACAGATGGACTAGGTTACACCCTCCTGTCTTCGGAGGTGAGTGACATGAGGATCTCCAGGACTTCATTGATCAGTGCAGGGATAAACTACACAACATGAGGATATTAGAGACCCACGGGGTGGATTTTACTACTTTCAAGCTGGAGGGTAGGGCTCGTAGATGGTGGCAGTCTTATCTTCTTGGCAGACCAGCAGGTTCTCCTCTCTGACTTGGGATTAGTTTACACTCCTTTTCTTGGATAGGTATATTCCACACTCTTAGAGGGATGAGTTACGGTTTCAGTTTGAGTAGCTCCAGCAGGTTCAGATGTTAGTGACCGATTATGAAGCGAGATTCTCTGAGCTGTCTCGCCATGCACTTATGATATTTCCTACTAAGGCGGAGAGAGTACGAAGGTTTGTTAGGGGGTTGTACTCCGGTATTCTGGCCACTATGCCCCGAGAGGTTGAGATGGGGACTTCTTACCAGCTAGTTTTGGAGATAGCTCGGAGGATTGAGGGTTATCGTCAGTGGGGCCGAGAGCAGATGCCGCGAGACAAATGGTTTCGTTATTCTGGAGGGTTCAGTGGTGCTCTATCTGGGGGAAAAGGTCAGTTTGGGAAGGGTCAGCCTAGCAGGCTCACATATCTAGCACTGCCGCCTCCTCGGGGTGCTCCAATGCGACCTTATTTCAGCACCATGCTAGAGAGTTTCTACCGCTCACCAGCTATTCAGGGTTCCTCCAGTGGGTATTCAGGCCATCAGGGTAAGGCTTCAGGTCATCAGTCCACCGTACCGAGAGCTTATTTCGAATGTGGGGATTTTACCTATGTATGAAGGTTCTTCCCAGTCTTCGGGGTAAGGTAGTGCAACAGGGTTCTCAGCCTATGATTACATCACCAATAGTCGCACCAGCCGTCCGGTCGCATAGAGACAGAGGGTAGGTTGGTAGGGGCCATCTTAGAGGTGGAAGCCAGGAAGGTGGAGGCCATTCAGATGGCGCTCTAGCTAGATTCTATGCTTTCCTGGCCAGACCAGAGGCAGTGGCCTCAGATGCCATGATCACAGGTATTATTTCTGTCTGCGGTAGGGATGCTTCGGTATTATTTGATCCAGGGTGTACCTATTCATATGTGTCATCTCTGTTTGCTCATTTCTTGAATGTTCCTTGTGAGTCCTTGGGTACTCATGTTATGTGTCCACTCCAGTGGGCAATTTTGTTGTTGTGGATTTGGTCTATCGGTCCTGCATTGTTACCTTATGTGGTTAAGAGACTAGAACGGATCTTCATTGCTTGAAATGACTGACTTTGAGGACATCCTCGGCATGGACTGGTTATCACCATATCATGTCATCCTTTATTGTCATTCTAAGACTATTACCTTGGCGATGCAAGAGTTGCCTAGATTGGAGTGGAAAGGTTCGTCTGTTAGCACACCTAGTCGGATCATCTCTTTTAAGAAGGCTCGACACATGGTCGAGAAGAGTTATTTTTTAATCTTGCTTATGTTCGGGATACTACCATAGAGACTCCGGCGATTGATTCAGTACTTGTAGTCCGGGAGTTCTCCGATGTGTTTCCTTCTGATCTTATAGGCATGCCACCAAATTGTGATATCAATTTTTGAATTGATTTGGCTCCAGCTACCCAACCTATTTCTATCCCACCATACCATATGGCTTCGAAAGAGTTTAAGGGGTTGAAGGAATAGCTTGAAGAGTTGCTGGCAAAGGGGTTCGTTTGGCCAAATATATCGCCTTGGGGTGCACCAGTGTTGTTTGTAAAGAATAAATATGGGACTATGCGGATTTGCATTGATTGCCTGCAGTTGAACAAAGTTACCATCAAGAACAAGTGCCTGTTGCTGTGGATTGATGATTTGTTTGACCAGTTGCAGGTTGCTAGGGTGTTCTCTAAGATTGATTTGCGATGGGGGTACCATCAGTTGAAGATTCGGGATTCAGATGTTTTGAAGACTGCTTTTTGTACTAGATATGGCCATTATGAGTTTCTAGTGATATCCTTCAGTCTGACTAACTCCTCAATGGCGTTTATGGATTTGATGAATATGGTGTTCAGGCCGTATATTGATTTGTTTGTCATCGTCTTCATTGATGACATCTTAATCTACTCGCGTAGCATAGAGCACGAGAAGCATTTGAGAGTGGTGATACAAACCTTACGGGAACATAAACTATATGCTAAGTTCTCCAAGTGTGAGTTTTGGCTAGATTCTGTAGCATTCTTGGGGCATGTTGTATCACACGAGGGTATTAAGGTGGATCCCAAGAAGATTGAGGCAGTTCAGAGTTTGCCTCGTCCTACTACGACGACTGATATCAGGAGCTTCTTGGGGTTAGCGGGTTATTATCGCCGGTTTGTGGAGGGCTTCTCATCTATTGCAGCAACATTGGCTAGATTGACCCAGAAGGGTGCTCCATTCCATTGATCTGATGATTATGAGGCGAGCTTTTAGAAGATCAAGACGACTTTGACTACGACACCGGTTCTAGTGTTGCCTTACGGTTCAGGGATGTATACTATGTATTGTGACGCTTCATGCGTTGGTTTGGGTTATGTATTGATGCAAGATGGGAGAGTTATTACATATGCTTCACGTCAGTTGAAGCCCCATGAGAAGAATTACTATATACATGATTTGGAGTTTGCCGTGATTGTTCATGCTCTTAAGATCTAGAGACATTATCATTTTGGGGTGTCCTGTGAGGTTTACACCGATCATCGTAGCTTGCAGCGTTTGTTCAAGCAGAGGGATCTCAATTTGAGGTAGCGCAAGTGGCTTGAGTTACTGAAGGATTATGATATTACTATTGTTTATCATCCGGGCAAGGCAAATGTAGTTGCGGATGCCTTGAGCAAAAATGCGAAGAGTATGGGTATCCTGGCATTCATTTCAGCAGAGCAAAGGCCCTTAGCATTGGACATTCAGTCCTTGGCTAACAGACTTGTGAGGTTGGATATTTCAGAGCCCAGCCGAGTTCTTTCATGTGTCGTTGCCCAGCATTCACTATTGGAGAAGATCAGGGCTCGATAGTTTGATGATCCGCACTTGTTGGTTCTCANGTTCTCTAAGATTGATTTGCGATGGGGGTACCATCAGTTGAAGATTCGGGATTCAGATGTTTTGAAGACTGCTTTTTGTACTAGATATGGCCATTATGAGTTTCTAGTGATATCCTTCAGTCTGACTAACTCCTCAATGGCGTTTATGGATTTGATGAATATGGTGTTCAGGCCGTATATTGATTTGTTTGTCATCGTCTTCATTGATGACATCTTAATCTACTCGCGTAGCATAGAGCACGAGAAGCATTTGAGAGTGGTGATACAAACCTTACGGGAACATAAACTATATGCTAAGTTCTCCAAGTGTGAGTTTTGGCTAGATTCTGTAGCATTCTTGGGGCATGTTGTATCACACGAGGGTATTAAGGTGGATCCCAAGAAGATTGAGGCAGTTCAGAGTTTGCCTCGTCCTACTACGACGACTGATATCAGGAGCTTCTTGGGGTTAGCGGGTTATTATCGCCGGTTTGTGGAGGGCTTCTCATCTATTGCAGCAACATTGGCTAGATTGACCCAGAAGGGTGCTCCATTCCATTGATCTGATGATTATGAGGCGAGCTTTTAGAAGATCAAGACGACTTTGACTACGACACCGGTTCTAGTGTTGCCTTACGGTTCAGGGATGTATACTATGTATTGTGACGCTTCATGCGTTGGTTTGGGTTATGTATTGATGCAAGATGGGAGAGTTATTACATATGCTTCACGTCAGTTGAAGCCCCATGAGAAGAATTACTATATACATGATTTGGAGTTTGCCGTGATTGTTCATGCTCTTAAGATCTAGAGACATTATCATTTTGGGGTGTCCTGTGAGGTTTACACCGATCATCGTAGCTTGCAGCGTTTGTTCAAGCAGAGGGATCTCAATTTGAGGTAGCGCAAGTGGCTTGAGTTACTGAAGGATTATGATATTACTATTGTTTATCATCCGGGCAAGGCAAATGTAGTTGCGGATGCCTTGAGCAAAAATGCGAAGAGTATGGGTATCCTGGCATTCATTTCAGCAGAGCAAAGGCCCTTAGCATTGGACATTCAGTCCTTGGCTAACAGACTTGTGAGGTTGGATATTTCAGAGCCCAGCCGAGTTCTTTCATGTGTCGTTGCCCAGCATTCACTATTGGAGAAGATCAGGGCTCGACAGTTTGCTGATCTGCACTTGTTAGTTCTCAAAGAGACGGTACTACAAGGTGGTGCCAAGGAGGTTACTATCGACGAGGATGGTGTTCTGCGACTCTAGGGTCGTTTATATGTTCCTAATGTCGATGGACTGATAGAGGATTCTAGAGAATGCACAAAGTTCTCGGTATTCTATTCATCAAGGTGCTACGAATATGTATCGTTACCTGAGGTAGTATTATTGGTGGCAACGGATGAAGAAGGACATAGTTGAGTATGTTGCGAGGTGTCTAAATTGCCAGTAGGTTAAGTATGAGCAGTAAAGGCCAGGTGGCCTACTCCAACATTTGACTATACATGAGTGGAAGTGGGAACGCATTACTATGGACTTCGTAGTTAGGTTGCCATGGACCTTGCGGAAGTTTGATGCAGTTTGGATCATTGTCGACAGGTTGACCAAGTCAGCACACTTCATTCCGGTTATGACTACGTATACTTCAGAGAGGTTGGCCCAAATTTATATTCAGGAGATAGCCTAGTTGCATGGTGTGTCGGTTTCCATCATATCAAATAGAGGCCCTCAGTTTACTTCACATTTCTTGAGAGCAGTACAGAGTGAGTTGGGGACCCGGGTAAAGCTCATCACAGCCTTTCATCCACAGACCGATGGGCAGTCGGAGCGGATAGTTCATATCTTGGAGGACATGCTCAGAGCGTGTGTGATTGACTTTGGAGGGCAGTGGGATCGATTCTTGCCTTTGGCCAAGTTTGCTTACAATAACAGTTATCAGTTCAGCATCGAGATGGCTCCATTTAAGGCTTTATATGGTCGGCAATGTTGTTCTCCCATCAGATGGTTTGAGTCCGGCGAGGCTAAGTTATATGGTACTGACTTGGTGAAGGATGCCTTGGAAAAGGTAAAGTTGACCCATAAGCATCTTCAAATAGCACACTCAAGACACAAGAGTTACGCGGATCAGAAGGCGCGTGATTTATCATTTATGGTTGGCGAGAAGGTTCTCTTGAAAGTCTCGCTGATGAAGGGGATCATGAGGTTCGGGAATAAGGTCAAGTTGAGCCCAAGCTTTATAGGCCCATTTGAGGTGTTGAGCCGAGTAGGGGAGGTTGCTTATGAGCTTGCTTTGCCTCCCAGTCTATCGGGAGTGCATCTGGTTTTCCATGTGTCTATGCACCGGAGATATCATGCCGACATGTCACATGTGTTAGACTTCAGCACGTTTCAGTTAGATGAGAGCATGGGTTATGCAGAGGAGCCAGTTGCCATTGTTGATAGGCAGGTTCACCAGTTGAGTTCCTAGATGATTTCCGCGGTAAAGGTTCAGTGGAGGGGCCAACCAGTCAAGGAGGCGAATTGGGAGTCCATGGAGGACATACGGAGCAAATATCCACACTTATTCAGCACTATGTGTATGAATTTAGACCCGTTCGAGGACGAATATTTGTTTAAGAGGTGGAAAATGTGACGATCCGACCGGACGTTTTGCTTTATAGAACCCCGTTCCCCTAAATAAGACTCCACGTATGTACTTTTACTATTTTTTAACTTGCAGGGATGGTTAGTTCGGGATTTGGAATGGTTCGAATTGAGATCAGAACATTTGGTTCCTTAAGGTTGGCTAAAAGGGCTAAGTTTGACTTTGGTCAACGTTTTGAGCAAATGACCTCAGAATCGGGATTTGCCGGTTCCAATAGGTTTGTTTGATGATTTTGGACTTTGGCGTATGTTCGGATCGGGTTTTGAATGAGCCGAGAGCGTTTTGGTGCTTAATAGTGAAAGATGGCTCTTTGAAGATTTTAAAGTTCTTTAAATTTGGTTTGAAGTAGGATTTGGTGTTATCGAGGTCCAATTCAAATTCCGAGCATGGGAATAGTTCTGTATGGAGATTTAAGACTTGCCCGCAAAATTTGGTGTCATTCCAAGTAGTCTAAGTATGATTCGATGCATTCGGAGCAATTTGAAAACTTGAAGTTCACAGTTTGATTCAATTCGGTTTTACGGTGCGATTCTTAGTTTCGTTGTTATTTTACGCGTTTCGAGAGTTCAAGTAGGTCCGTATTATGTTTATAGACTTGTTGGTGCATTTGGACGGGGTCCCGAGTGGCTCGGGGCAGTTTCGAACCGCTTAGAGCAATGCTGGAAAAACCAAAATTCCAGTTCTGGTTTCCTTCTTCGCGAATGCGGAAGGACTCATGCGTTCGCGATGAAGGAATTGGGTTGGGGGAAACTTTGTGGTTTGCGTTCGCGGTAGGGGGTACGCATTCGTGAAGCGTAAGTGGAGCTGGGTATGGGTGACCTCATTAGCTCTTTGCGTTCGCGAAGGTGCCCTTGCGTTCGCGTAGGGCGGGGCTGGTAATCCTCCGCGTTCACGGAGCCCTAGCCACGTTCGCATAGGCCAAGCTTTCTGGGCCTGGACCGTTTGTGTTTGTGAATGCGAGACCTCTTCCGCGTTCGCGAAGAAGAGGGCAGCTGGGTAGTGTGTTTTAAAATCGGGACTTAAGCAATATTTGGGTTCATTTATTGCACTCTTGGACGATTTTAGAGTTTTAAAGAGGGGAATTTCAACCTAGCTTTTGAAGGTAAGTAATTTCTACCTAATGTGAGTTAAATATATAGATTATGGGTATATTGTAACATGTAAATTTGTGGAAATCATGGGTTTAGATGAAAAACCTAGGTTTTGATAAAAATGGGATTTAACCACGAAAATGGTTATGGAATTTAGTGAAAATCATATATTTGAGTTCGTGAGGTTATGGGTAACAACTTTCTTCAAACATTTCCGGAATCCGGGCACGTGGGCTCAGAGGTGAATTTTAGGAATCCTTCAATTGGGGTTGGGTAATCACTTTAATAGTTAGGATATAAATCTTTGAACATGTATTGATTATTTTATATAATATTTGACTAGTTTCGAGTCGTTTGGCACCGAGTTGATGGTTTAAAGCACATTTGTGGACCGGAAAGTAAGCTTTGAGACGAGGTAAGTCTCTTTTTAACCTTGTAAGAGTGAATTAACCCCATAGGTAAATTGAATTAATATGTGCTTCTATTTGTGGGGGCTACATACGCACGAGGTGACGAGAGCCCGTACGTAGCTACTAATTATGCTTATGTCTGGGTTGTTTAGGACCCAAATCATATTATACTTGCGATGTTTGCACCCTACTTGTTAATTTAAGTGCTTAAATCCTATTGGAACTTGATAAAGGAGTTATAAAAGGTCGAATTTCATTTACTTGAGTTTTCGACGGGTTACTTGACCGTTAATGAGAATTGGTGTTTCTTTGAATATTAGCCTCTGAATAATCTTTGAATCAGTTGTTTATAAAGTATTTTTCTCTTCTTGTGGAGCGGGTCGAACGTCTCGTCAGTAGAATAGATGAATCTATGGTTCGTGTCATTCGACCATCGGTAGTGCACAACTTATATATTTGTATGTTGGATCGGGCCGTACAACCTCGGCACAATTCGTGCGTAATAATTCTTGGAGCCCAATTATAATTGATATTGTTTCATTGGCATGATAGATTAATTTGTTAAATGATGAAAATTAATTTGGAATTTACTATTAGCGGAAGAATTGTTTATTTATTTCTTGTTATTGAGTTTTCATCTGTATATAATTAGATCAGACCATCAGGCATTTATTAAGCATGGATGGCACCAACCTTATATCCTTCCACTGCATAGAGCGGGGACTGTTCGTTGCTCGGTGAAACGAACCTCACGCTGGTCCGCCCCAGTTTAGGAGTCCAGTAGCCCCTGCCTTCTCTTGGGCCACATGACCTAACTCTGTGCTTGGACAGAGCAGGCCAGCTAACAGCCCACCAATCCCTATCCGGTGAGACATAGAATAATATATGATGTTAGACTTGTAATATGCGAACTAAGAGAGTATATACAAGGCATATTTAGGATATTAGAAAATAAGACAAAAAGAGGCGGTTTAATTGGATAAGACCACCATCCCGTTATCCTACCACTCCACAGAGTTGTGACTGTTCGTTGCTGTGTAAAACCAGCCTAAAGCTGGTCCGCCCCACTTTAAGAGTCCAGTAGAACATGCCTTCGCTTGGGCCACATGACCCAACTCTGTGCCTGGACAGAGTAGGACAGATTTCAGTCTACTTATTCCTGTTCGATGAGACATAGAATAATTTATAATGTTAGACTTATAACATGAGAAGTAAGAGAGTATATACAAGGCGTACTTTAGGATATTCGAAAATAAGTCAAAAAGTGGTGGTTTAATTGGAGAAGACCATCATGTATTTTTTGGGCTTGGAAGACACCAGCCCGTTATCCTTCCACTGCACAGAGCGGGGACTGTTCGTTTCTCTGTAAAACCAGCCTCACGCTTATCCGCCCCACTATAGGAGTCCAGTAGCCCATGCCTTCGCTAGGGCCACATGACCCAACTATGTGCTTGGACAAAGCAGACCAGATATCAGCCCACCAATCCCTGTCCGATGAAACATAGAATACTTTATAATGTTAGGCTTCTAACATGCGAAGTAAAAGAGTATATACAAGGCATACTTTAGGATA